>JAZBGY010001045.1:0-22460 GCA_037414755.1 Lydus trimaculatus | reverse complement strand
TAATACAGATGAATGTGATATAAAATTACAAATATGGGATGGTAATTTGAGGAATTATCAAAAAACAATACCATTAATTGGACAATTTTGTAAAGATGATCAACCGAAATTATGCGATCATACATTATTAACAAATTCAACACGTTTAACACGTCCATGTAGTTTAACAGAAAGTTATTTATCAACAAATCAAGATTTAACAATTATCCAATCAATACGTTATGGTAGTGTATTATCACCAGTTAATTTCGTATTAAAATACGAATTTATCGATTTATCACAAGAAGGTGAACAATACAATCATAAAAATCCATGTGATCGTCTCTTTATCAATCACAACAATAATAATGATGATGATAGTTTGAGAATTGGACGTTTTTATTCACCGAAAATCACATTTTTATTCGGTCGTGGTGGACAACAATCATTAACATGCAATTATCAATTTGTAACAAAAACAACAGATAATTACCGGTTGAAATTGGTGTTTTTTAATGCGAATTTCGGTAATAAGAAATGTTTAACGAAATATAATCAAGAGATTGGTCGTTATATTTGTGAAATACAAACAATCGATGATGGTTATGCTAATATAAAGATCTACGAATATCCATGGTATAATCATAACAATAATATTGAAATATTAAGGGATTGTTTATGTGAGAATTTCACCGAAAATAAACAAATTATCATAAATACATCGAATAAAGTTATTGTTAAATTTACAATAACAAATATGAAGATTTATGAAGACTTTAATGATTATAGTTTTGAAGGTTTTTACGAATTTCTACCAGAAGACCATAATTGCGCGAATTTATGGAAAAATCGTCGTCTACATGGCACTAGTGGCGAAATATCAATCCACAACAACAACAATAACAATCAAACAAATTATTGTCTATACCAACCATGGTTAATTGAACCGGAAGATCCATTAAACAATTACCTATATTTGAAAATTAAAGGTATAAAACCACGTGACTCACGTTTATGTCCTAGTAAAAATCGTATATTAATTTATTATGCAAGTAATACAGAAGATATACAAATCATATGTCCATATTATAAAAATTATGATGATTTTGTTGAATTATTTTCGGATGGTTGGAATAATTTTTTATTATATCAAAAAACAAACAAATTCTTACAAAATCAACATTCTAGAAGTTTTATTATTGAATTTTTACAAAATGAAAATGGTAATTTTATTGTTAATTGGATGGAAATATCGAAAAATCCAGCTATTACATTATCAAATACAATGTTAATGTTGAATCCACCCGAATGTCCACATAGGTGAGTGTGAATAGGAGATTTTATTCGAATTTACCGCCGTTTTCCAATGATACCAACCAAATATTCGGTATTTAACAAAAAAGTGACGTAGGTTCAAACTTTGTTCGTACACGATTCCATTTTATTTTACTTATCCTACAAAAATTGGGCTTCCAAAACATTGGAATAACATTCAAAATTATTTATTTAATCAAAATATAATGAAAAAGACTAAGATTAGCGTAAATCAGTAAATTAATTCGAAGAATTTACAATAAGTAGAGTGGAATCATTTGAATTGTAAATCAACGCATGCGTAGTATAGTTTCGCGCTTTTTCTTATTCGAATGAATAAGTCTAGTTATAGCTCTTTTGTACCAATTTGAGGCGGTTAATTTGAATTGTGTTGCAGTTGTCCAGAATTGGGGGCCTGTATCAGTCCGGATTTATGGTGTGATGGTTTAACACATTGTCCATCTGGTAATGATGAACAAGAATCAAATTGTTCAATAAATAATAATCAATTTCCCATATCATATTTGAATACAATCACATTATTAATATTTATAATAATTATAATTTTAATAATTTTAATAATAATATTTTGGTATTGGAGAAGAGAACAACATGAACAACAACAACAACAACAACAAAATGTTGTTGTATCAGTTACAGAACATACATTTCTAAAATTTAAAAGCGGTTTATGTTGAATTTATGATTCAAAAACAACAATTTTATCGTCAATATTTATTTAAAATCTGACAATATTCTTGTAATTATTAAAATAAAATTTTTATGGGTGTGATAATTGTTGTTTATCAATTAACAGGTGTGAACATTGGGGCACCACCAACACCACGTAATAGATTCTGGGCTGCTAATTTAGCCATTTCGGCACGTGTATCCACTGTAGCACTACCTAAATGCGGCAATAAAACTACAAAAATTTTCTTATAAAATTATCAAAATTAAATCAACAATTGCATAAAATTACCACAATTCGGTAATTTCAATAATTCGTTGTCTGGATTGAGTGGTTCCGGTGTCATTACATCTAAACCAGCTGCAAAGATTTTGTTATGTTTTAATGCCCGAATTAGAGCATTTTGATCAACAATTAAACCACGACTGATATTAACAAAAACTGCGGTTTTCTTCATTTTATCAAATGTTGTATCATTGAACATATGATGTGTTTCGTTCGTTAATGGACATGAAACAATCACAAAATCACTATTTTTCAATAGATAATCGAATGTAACAAATTCAGCGCCTAATTGTTTGCCTTCATCTTTCTCATGATGACCAGAATATAGAAATTTACCAACTTGAAATGGTTTTAAACGTTTCATAATAGCTTGTCCTATACCACCGAAACCAACAATACCAACAGTTGAACCGACAATATCACGACCCAACATCCATTGAGGCCGTATCTCCCATGTATTCCTACAAAAATCATCGTTTAATTCATAAAATAATCGCTAATGAAAGGAATACGTTTCAATCTTCAATCGTCCTTCATGTAAACGTCGTGCAGCTGCTAATAATAGAAGAACACCCACATCAGCTACAGCATCATTTAGAACCAATGGTGTATTTGCCAATTTGATACCGCGTTTTGTTAATTCATCAACATCAATATGATCATAACCAGCTGACATTGTGGCAACAGTCTTCATCTGAGGACCAGCCTTATCTAAAATCGCCTTATCTAAACGATCATGTGTTGCCCAATAGATACCATCAACGCCTGCTACTTTATCTAGAATTGATTGTCGACTACTATCATTCGTCACAATTAATTCACTAAAAACCAACAAATTAAAATAATTTAAGAAATTTAATCGTTTTGTTATCACCATATTGATAGAGTATCGAAGGCGATTTGTGGAATTTCTGGATTTGTTATTAAAATTTTCGGACGTTGTTCATCTGCCATTATCTCAAATATCAATAATACACCAATCAATGATAGTTGTAAACTGGAAATAATGGAAAATTTGAGGTAATTCTTATCAGATAACACACACACCTACTTCATGATTATTCAAAAAAATTGTGCACTTATATCGAGATATTTATAGACCACAAATGAACAATTCAAAATAATATTATCTAATGGGAAGGTTATCAGTTAATCGTGACGAATTAAAAATTAATTATTAAAAATGTAAATACATAACCTAGAAATTTGGTATTTTAAAAATACCGCCATTTCTAGGGATTTTTTGTTTTGTCAATCTAGTGATAAATAACGTGACAATTCAATATGGTGGTTTGTTATCATTAATTTTTGATAATTATTTAATCAAAAAACATTTTTTTTTAAAAATGTTAATTTCAATTTGTACCTGATGTAAAATTCGAAAAAAAAATAATTAGAAAACCACAATCCCGTGTAAATTAATTAGATTTAATTAGGCGAAAAGGCTATTTCTAATTTTAATTTTAAGTGGCAATGGGAACAACTGCTTTGGATACATTCAATATAGCTGGTAAATGTTATTCTAATTAAATTCTAATCAATTATTGTTGATTTTAATGAAAATCCCCAATTTTTAAATAAATTACAAAAAAAAAATCAAGTTAACTGTTGCCATTTTTGTTTTGTTTTTGTTTCCATAGTAGACTTGACTCCTGAACAACAAAAAATTCTAATTGATATCAGACGACGAAAGACTGAACTTTTATTACAAATTCAAGTAAGTAAATTATTAATTCGTTTATAATAAGGTAAATATATGTAAATTTATAGATATAGATGTAGACAAAAAAATGTGTTATGGGAAATTTTAGATAATTTTCACAAAATTGTTGTTTTTTTCTTTCTTTTTTAATTAATTAACAAATAATAGAAAAGCGATTATAAATGGTTTATTGCTCTATTTATTTCTTTGGTTTTGTTTATTGTATTTTCTGTGAATAATATCAAGTTGGCCGGAAGTCCTTTTTTCTACTCTTGTTATTGTTGTTATTGTCATGACAACGATTGTCATTTTTTTCCCCCATTATTCCAATATGTCTCCCATTATTATGGTGGTGGTTAAGTACAAAACAACGGTTTAAGTTGTTTCTATTATTATTATTGTCATAAATAGATGACTTTATGAATAAATAAATAAATAAATAAATAAAGACGTGCTTAGTAACAGCCGCAATTATCGTCTTTATCAGTTAATAATACATACAGTTGATGGATGATTAAAGGGTTTTGAACTGTTTTTTTTTCCATTTATTGTAAATGTTTATATTAATTTTTTGTTTATTGTTAATTTCGTCATAACTATATAAATATTGTTAAAAAAAAAAAATTCGTGTGAACAAACCTTTATAAATAATGCTATGACGTAGTAGTTGGTATATTTGCATGGCTGTCTTGATTAATACAAATTCTTATCAAATTTTCCATATTATTGGTCAGTTTTGATAAATGCCAACCATCCGGTTTATTCAAAAAAAAAATAATGATAAAAACAAAACAACAACGATATTTTATATCCGGTATTTATGGAACTTATGATAATTTCTAATAAGAAAATAATTTTTCGAAAATTGAGGTTATATTTTTTTGTATTAAAAAAAAAAGGTATGATTTACAGTCAAAGTTGAAGGATATTCATTTATTTAAACAAATACATAAATAAAAACAAGTAAAAGAATGTCTTATAAAGTGTAATATGTATATTATACATGTGTATACAATTATCTCTATCTTTATTTCTTTTTATATTGCCATCTTTGTCATATGTTTAAAACGTGTGTGCATGTGTTGTTTGTATGTTTCACAATTTTCCCAACTCAGTTTCGAATAGTTGGCCGTGTGATCAGATGTTTTTATTGTTTTTTTTTCTTCCCCACTACTAGTTTTTCTTTTGTTTAAAAAATCAACGATGTTGTGATTTTTTTTTTAATTGTGATTATTTATTGTTATTTATTTATTATTTATATACCTACATATTATTAAAAAATAATAAACTGTGATAAGTGTAGCCTTAGTAGATTTTGTTTAAAATTAGGTATATTTTTCGTTGTATAATTGTTCATATACTTTTTGTTTTTAATTTATTTAAAAAATTCCACAATTATTTAAACTAATTATGGTAATGATTCAAAAATTTATTTTAAAATGAATCATTTATTATGGTTGGAAAAATGAGTGATTCTCTCTACTCGTATCAGGAAATTGTTATAATTTTGAGAAAATCCCGGACTTTGTCCAAGGTTTCGTTGTTTGTTGTAAAATTACGTAAATTGTTATTTTTGTTTCTTCGTATAATTTGCAAATTAATCGTTCATAATTAAAAATAACAACAAATTAAATTTAAATAATTTACATTATTAGTTGAATAGAGATAGATGGATATAGACAACAAGACGGTGTGAGAGAGAGAGAGAATAAAGAAATTTGATGAATGAAAGAAGAAGGGAAATCCGCGGTCGTAGTGGTTGTTGTTGTTGTTGTTTATTGTCGGCATCGTCATCGTCCACCTTGCCCCCGGCAATGATAAATACCATATTGATTACGTTATGGTTGTGTAAATATAGGGGAAATACAAATATTTCATTACCTACTGGATACTATGACTACTAGATAGTCAGTGGTGTATTTAGAATAAATTGGGCCCTAGGCGCGGGACTCTTTAACTCTTAACGCACAATTACGCAATTATTAGATAATTTACACTGACAATCAAAGCTTATAGCGGACTTAAGCTACGGTTTCCTAAGAAAGCGATGCCGCTATGTTGCGGTGAGTGACGTCACAAAAACAGTGTTCATTAAAGACAAATAGGGTTGGTTTCCTAAAGAACGTCGGCCGTAAAATAGCGGTGCCGTCATTGAAATGACGGTCGACATAGCGGTGGTAAACAGTTGTTGAACGTTTTTTCTTGTGAGACGGTGAACATCGAACCACTTGACTGTTGCCCGCTTTTTCTTAGTTTACATCTCTGGACGGCCGTTTTATTACGTCCGCCGCTTCAAGTGATATTACGGCCGCTAGATAGCAGCACCGCTTTCTTAGGAAACCGTAGCTTTAGGGCCTATGCAAACGACGGCTTTTTATCGCGATATAGTCGCAGTCTGTATACTTTTCCGCACATCAATTAATTGATTTTTACGCGCTACAACTGCAAGTTTCACGAACGCGCAGAATCAACGCGATGAAAAGTCGTCGTTTGCATACGGCCTTAGACGTGCGCCTAGTACGTTTTGTTTTTAATACACCACTGTATATGTAGATAGTTTTATGGGATTCTTTTGTTTTTTCAAAAAATGTGGTATTTTTAAATTAACCATACGTCTCTGTATGTGTGTGTATAAATTTCAATAATTCCACATATACATACATCATACATATAGATACATAGTCTGGTGACCTTTTGCAATCGATCAGCAGTACTTAAAAAACAACACCATACAATTTAATTAGATCGATACTATTTTTGTATGGTGATTATTTTTAGAGTTTGCCTCTTCAATAAATATAGCATTTTTCCTCATTTGTTTTTTTTTTATTATTTTTGATTTAAACAAATTGTAAATTTTCGTCGAGAAAATAGATGAAAATCGCCATTTTCCTTTTGAATCATTGCCAAAATCAATATAAAAAAAAATTTACTCTCGTAACAACCGTACAATTTCAATTAGAATATTGCCATTATTATTGTTGTTATATGCAATTTTCTAAATTTAAATTTGTTAATAATAAAATTGCACATATGCTGTTGCTACTACAAATGGATGATGATGATGATGATGAATCAACAATAAACGAGAATTAAAAAAAATATGAACAATTTTTGTTTTTTTTTTTTGTATTTAATTTTAAACAAAATCCTCATAATTACAGAGATACTTATGAGATGAGACGTTGTTTTTGTTGTTGTTTTGTCGAAATTTGTGATGTGAGATGATCAAGTGCCTGTCAAATATTATGAAAACTTGAAAAAAAAAAATTTATACCAAAAAAATATATAAAACAAGTGCCATCATGCAGTACTATACAGCCTTAGGTCATGAACGTAAAGGTTCAATTAGTGTTAATAATAATAATAATAATAATAATAGTACTAATCATGTAACAAATTGGTTTTCATCTTTGAAACGTATGAAAAAGGGTAGTAAACATTTAAAAAATAATGAACAAACATCAAAAAGTGTATGGGATTTATCAACATTATCACGAATTAAAAATTCGGTAGGATTTTTATTTTATTTTTTATTTTATTGTAACACTATTGTTTATTTAAACAAATCCATAGTGTGGGATTACGTGATTATTTCTATAGTACGGTTTAAGCCAATTATTAGATTGTTAGCGACCCAGTTCTTAGATAGTTGTTGTTTTTTGTTTTGTTAGCTTTATTTTATTTAAATAATTCGATTGTTGTAATAATTAATACAAAATTCTATTCAAGTTAATCCGTCCTCTGATGTGTTCGTGTATACGTATCTGTGCCTCATACATTGTTTACGGTTTATTTCCCTGTTGTTGTTGTTGTTGTTCATATTCATCGGTGGTAAGATTCCCATTTTTCCATCACACTTGTTCTAATTGCCACCAAATTTGTTGTTTTTGTTTTAATTTGTTTGTATTAAATTTTATTAATAAAGTGGCGATTTTTCATTATTTTCTCTATACAGGGTTGGTGGCTCAAGTGTTGCAGTGATTCGAGATCGAACATTTTGTAGAAAAGGGACAGAAATAAAAGTTTTAAGAACGTATACGGTGACACCTCAGTAGTACCTTGGGGCAGTCAAAAAGGCAGTTCACGTTCTTAAAACTTTTATTTCTGTCCCTTTTCTACACATGCAGATCTCGAATCACTGCAACACTTGAGCCACCAACCCTGTATATGTGTGTGTGCGTGTGTGTGTGTGTAGATTACATTATCAAGTTTTCTTGTTCAAGTTGGTTTTCTCAAACAACAAACTTGTCAAGTTGGATTACACAGTTTTGTAGCGAGTGCGACAGAAATTCAAAATAATTTTGCTACGCAAGAAATTGTACAAAAACTTGTAACATTTGTTCAAGTTGTAGCTGAAAAATTATAAATTCTTATTCAAAAATTTGAGAAACCGTTTACATACAGGGTTGGTTTTTCAAATGAGAACATTGGAAAATACGGAATTCGCTTGAGTTAGAATGAGATAAAAATAAAATAAGCGGTTGGTCGTCTAAGGGCTTATGCAGACGACGGCTTTTTATCGCGCGGTAACCACAACTAAGACGTGTTGCAAACGAGATGTAGTCGGTGTCGGTGTACTTTTGCACACATTCATGTATATAACAAACGCGCAGATAAATGTGATACAAGAAAAATTGTATTATCACAATTGCAATTGCAACGGGTAGGCGGAAAGGAGAGTGGTACCGTATACGCTGGCCTCTACCACTTCTTATTATAGACACGCATTTCTATCGATACAAACTCAAACAATCCGCTATGACGTCATTTTTACTGCAATCGTACGTTTCACGTATGCGCGATGAAAAGCCGTCGTTTGCATACGCCCTAAGAATTCCAAACATCCTCTTCCATCTTTGTTATGATCATGATGGGAACATCTGCGGGCAAATTTATCAGACAAAGATGTTCGCATTAAAGAAACCAACACTGTATACAGTAGTCTAATAAGTAATAAGGCAAAAAACAAGTATTGAACAGTCTTATGATTTTCAAATAAGATGAAGTGAGATAGAGAGAAGTATTCTGTGTTCGCGTTGCGCTCTTATTTGAAAATCATAAGAGTGGTGAGAAGCCTAGATTTGTCGTTTTTATACCACATCTTGTTCAAAATTTTTTTTTTAATTACAAGTTTTTATCTTTCTCGCACCAACTGGAAACAAGAAGTAGCTTGACAAGTTTTACTTGGTACAAGTCAACTTGAACAAGATAAAATTTGGTAGAATAATTGAAATTCGCTGCTAATTGGTTTTATTTTTAGGAAACTAACGCTTTTTTTCGGTTTTATTTTGTTATGGTTTTTGTTCTATATTTTGCAATATTAAAATTTCCTTTTATTTATAATATTTTAATTTGTTATTGTTTTTTTTTTATATATATAGCAATTAAAAGATGAATTGTGTGAAGTTGTATCAGAAATGGAGTCATTGGACTCAAATGATGATGGTAAAAATAGTAATAAAACAAAAATGATGTCAATTGGACGTAAAAAATTCAATATGGATCCTAAGAAAGGTATTGAATATTTAATTGAAAAAGGATTATTACAAGATACAGCTGAAAGTGTTGCACAATTTTTACATAAAGGTGAAGGTTTAAATAAAACAGCTATTGGTGATTATTTAGGTGAAAAGAATGAATTCAATGAAAAAGTTTTACAAGCATTTGTTGATTTACATGATTTCACCGATCTAATTCTAGTACAAGCTTTAAGGTTTGTCATTTATATTATTATCAAATTTAATTCTAATTAATTAATGAAAATTTAGGCAATTTCTATGGAGTTTTCGTCTACCTGGTGAAGCACAAAAAATTGATCGTATGATGGAATGTTTTGCAAAACGTTATTGTGATTGTCAAGGTGAAAATAATATTTTTGAAAATTCAGATACATGTTACGTATTATCATTTGCTATAATTATGTTAAATACTAGTCTACATAATCCTAGTGTTAAAGATAAACCAACTATTGAACAATTTATAACAATGAATCGTGGTATAAATCAAGGACAAGATCTACCAAGAGAATTACTTGTTGTAAGTTGATCATTATTGTTATTATTTCCCATATAAATATGTATATAATAAAATTTTGTTAATTTTTAAATTAAGGGTTTATATGAAAGCATTAAAGCTGAACCATTTAAAATACCTGAAGATGATGGTAATGATTTAATGCATACATTTTTCAATCCAGATAAAGAAGGTTGGTTATGGAAACAAGGTGGTCGATATAAAAGTTGGAAACGTCGTTGGTTTATATTAAACGATAATTGTTTATATTATTTTGAATATACAACTGATAAAGAACCACGTGGTATAATACCATTAGAAAATATTAGTGTTAGAGAATGTACAGATAGACAGAAACAACATTGTTTTGAATTGTATGCAAGTGGTGGTGCTGATTTTATTAAAGCATGTAAAACAGATTCAGAAGGTAAAGTTGTTGAAGGTAAACATACTGTTTATCGTATGAGTGCTAGTAATGATGAAGAGAAAAATGAATGGATACAACGTTTAAAACAAAGTATTAGTCATAATCCATTTTATGATATGTTGGCACATAGAAAACGTAAAGCCCAATATCATATGTTGCAAAAATGATTTCTATGAAATTATTTGATATTGTTTGAAAAACAAAAAAAAAATCGACTGATAATTTGGAAAATTATTTAAAATGCGGGTCGTTTAATTTTTTTCATTTTGTAGTAGTACCCTAGTCGATTTATTTATTAATTTGTGGTATTATTGCAACCTGATTTATGTTTATTATTATTATTATTATTAAATTAATTTAATTATTATTTTTTTTTTTTTTGTAAATACTCTATGTATATATGGGTGCATTTTTTGTATAGTTTTTCTTGTAAAATTCAAAGAAAAAATTACAATTTTATTTCAAAAAAATAATCAAAAATAACAATCAAATTTTCTTCAATACACAAATCCCATCCAATATTAAATCATTGGTTTTATTGATATCACAATATTCACCGATTATTTCAGCTTTTTCATTAAAATTCAATAAAATCGGTGTAATTTGTTGATGTGTACCAATTATAGTTTTTGGTATACCAACTTTACCAACAATATCAACATTTTGTCCAATACGTACATTAATATGTAATTGTTCTAAATTCTCATTAATCACAAATAACCATTTCGGTTGTATTGATAATGATAATGTATAAAAAAAATAATTTGTTTTTTTTAATAAAAACGATGATGATTGTTTTAATAATAAAAACATTGGTATTAATATACCAATTAAACATAATGGATCGATTAATTGTTGATTTGTATGTTTTGGATTTAATGTTACTGTACCTTTACCCATATAAATTAAACCATATACAAAACGTATCATAAATAATAAATCATCTGAATTTGTTTTATATTGATGATATAATGTTAATTGTTGTAATATTTTTGATAAACGTGGATTATTTGTACCAGCACCAATAATACCTAAACTAAATATTGCATTACATGCTACATCATCATTATGATCATGACAATATTTTAATAATATCGTTATCAAATCTAATTTTGGATTACTAATTGATAATAAACATACAGCTAATGGTATTGTTTTACGTATTAATATTGATTCATTTGAATATCGTGATATTTGTGTTATAATACGTGATATCATTTCTATACCGATTTCATCATCTTGTACGATTATAACAATTGCTAGAATTGCTAATGATTTTATTAATGATACACCATCATCATTATGATCATTAGACGATTGTTCGATGATTTTTAATAATTGTTGTACAATTAAAACATCACCACTAGTCGCATATGAACACATTTTCAATACAATTTCAAATATCGTCTTTAACGGTTCCTCAAATTCAATCATATCAATCACCTCTTTACTACCGTAATAACATAAAGAAACACCCAAAATTGTTAATAATAGAAATGGTGAATTTTGCATTTCTATCTGATCGAAATTGAGCATTCCGCTAATTATTGTATCGATTAATTGTTGATTTTTATAACTCAACGATATTAAACCACACATTAAACTGGTAATTGCGAAAATTTTCAAATTATCTGCATATTTTTTAATAATTTTCAATAATAAATCAATAATATCTAAACGATTTGTATTAGCATAAGCTAAACCGATACCAAAAATTGCCGAAATCATTATATCATTATCATTATCATTTAAATAATCGTTTAATAATGCTAATACCGGATCACATTCATTTCTAATACGACAATTAACAATACCTATCGCTAATAATGCACCGGATTTTATAAATTTATTATCAGTATACAAATATTTATCAATTTGTAATAAACCATTATCAATATCCCATAGATATAATAAACCTAAAGATGCTACAGTACTCATAATACCAACATCTTTATTTTTATAAATCCATTTATTGTTATCAATTGTTAATAGTTTATCAGTACCAAAACCGACATTTATAAAACCATTAACAAATGATGATAAATTCTTATATGCACTCTCATATTTATCATTATTATTATTATTATAATTTTTATAAATATAATCCGGTAATTTTGGTTCTAAAATATCTAAATCACGTCCGAATTCTATAAAAAATTGATTCAAATAATTATTATCGAGTATATTACGCAAAATATCATCATTTATAGGTAGATTGATCCGGTATAAATGACGGGCGCAAATAAATCCCATTTGGTACAAAATACATCTGAAATTAGCCAAATTAATTATAAAAAACTTCACAAATATAATGTGTAAATATGATTATACTTATCAGTACAAGTTAGAAAAAGATTTTCAACTTTTATTTTATCATTCATTTGAATTGCAACAATCAATGCTTGATAGAATTGATCAAATTTTACATGAATCTCATATAAAAATTTTTGTATTTTAATAAATTCGTAATTATCAACAAATTTACAACAATTTTTCAAATATAATTTGATCATATTATTATTATCTTTTGTTATATATTGATTTAATAATTCAAATTGATTGATTTCCATCAATAAATCACATGTTTGTATATGATCATTATTGAAATCATTAATTTTAATAATTTTTTTAATTAATGGCAATAAAATCTTCCAATTATCTTTACAATCAAACCATTGTTCAATAATTTCACATTCTAATTGTCGTATATATTCATTACCCCAATTATTTAACATATTTTGTGTACCTTCAAAGAATACATTAGTCCATATAGAAGCTCATAAGTTGAATTTTAGTGATCCATGTAAATCTTAGTACCTACCCTGAAAATCAGAGGGCGACACTAATTCGGTAATCACCGTAATTACCGACATTGAACAAGTGTCGCCCTCTGATTTTCAGAGTAGGTACTAAGATTTACATGGGTCACTAGATAAAATTGGACTTTTTTGGTACCTTGTAAACAATAACGTAAACAATCATTTTTTATACGATCTTTATCATTTAATACACCCATTGATAATATCGATATAATATCAGATAATTGTTCTTTTAATAAATTATCATTAATTAAATTATATTGTTGTTTTAAACAATTATAATATGGTGATAAATATTTTAATGGTTTTGTTATTGATGATTCTATCAATTGTTTTAATGTTTCTAAAGCTTTCGGTAGGGTTTTTGCATCGTTTTCCTTAAACATAATTGAAATAATTAGCATTTTTATCAATAAATTTCGTGAAAAATTACAAGAATCTGGTCGATAAGATTTTTAAATTCTAATTGACGTTCTCTATCATCATCATCATCTTTATCATACTGAAAATTAATTAAAATTAATTTAAATTTGGATTAATTCGATTCAATTACCTTTTTTTTAATTTGTTGGAATTGTAGCAATTTTACAGAATTCGCCATTTTGATGAAGAAGAAAAAAACAAATGAAAAGTCTGTCGAATTTCCACAGCCTACTATTCGAATTCTAGATTGATTGAAATTTTTTATTAATAATAGCGGATTTTTAGATAAATTTCTAAGAAAATCATTTAATTCTTCTAAATTACCTCAAATATTGTTGCAATTTCAATAATTCAATTTATTTTATTTGTTAAAAATTTTTAACCAAAGTGATTTGCAGATTCTGATGTCAATTATACAACGGCCAACTATGTCTAATTCGTATTTGAATTACCCTCTTAGATTTGTGGTGGGGATACAATTATAGATTAATTAGAAAAAATAATTAATTAAATTAATTGATTACCTCGTAATTATTTTGTCATAATTCCACTAATAATAATCGAAATTTGGTAGTTTCGTGGAAAAACAAATGACTGCCAATTTTGTTCTTTGACAATCACACCAGCCTTCTCATAAAAATTGGATAAAAACTGTCGAATTTCCACAGCCTACTATACGAATTTTAAATTATATTTTTATTAATAATAACGAATTTTTGGATAAATTACTAAAAAAAATCGTTTAATTACCTCAAATATTGTTTCAATTTCAATAATTCAATTTATTTTATTTGTTAAAAATTTTTAACCAAAGTGATTTGCAGATTCAGATGTCAATTATACAACGGCCAACTATGACCAATTCGTATTTGAATTACCCTCTTCAATTTGTAGTGGGGATACAATTATAGATTAATTAGAAAAATTAATTAATTGAATTAATTAATTATTTTGTCATAATTCGACTAATAATAGTGGAAATTTGGTAGTTTCGTGGAAAAACAAATGACTCACACAATTTGGTTGTTTGACAATTACACAGCCTACTTATGGTATAAAATTGGATAAAAATTACTCAATGAAATTGTTGAAAATTGCTAATTTTTATTAATTATCTTATAAACAATTGTAATTTCTATTAAAAAATATTGTTAATGTTGATTTTGTCGTCAAAACACCACAGCCTACTGTGTGTTTAAATGACCTTCTTAAATGGTGAGGTGGGGGGGGGTGATGAATAGCGCGCGTAATTTAAAAATTGTAGTTCAATAATCACACGAATTTAGCATTTTCCAAAATGTACACAATACATTCAACCAATTATATATCAGAAAAATTGTTGTAAATATTGTTTGTATTGGATAACCATTGAATATTTTCAATAAATCGTTAAATATTCCAATAATTATGATAAAACTGTTGATTATTAAGTATGGTAGAAAGAATACGGGATATCTCTGGAATTATTCAAATAATTAATGTTTTCAATTCAATATTAACTTGTTAATTTTACAGTAATTACACCAATGAATAATAGGAAATAGTATTCGAATGATATAAGTAGTCCAAGTAGTTTTAAATCTCTTTCAATGTGATAATTGATGAATTTTCGTAAATTTTGACATTTTGTTAGATATGGTCCACATTTTATCAATACAAACATATCATAAGTACTCAAAATTATACCGAAAACGCTTAGAATTTTCGTATAAAATTCTGACCAACTATTGATGATTGGTAATGAGCAAACGTTGCGTAAATGTTGTCGATTTTGTCTTAATATCGGCCCTAAAATTTTATGAAACGGTAGTTTCATTTTTCTTCTAAATCTAGTCGTCGATTGTGTTGTTTATTTGTCAAATTTGCGTCTGTTTTTTTTCTCTGTAATAAAAGCGAAAATGGCCGCATCAAAAACGACGATTTTACAACAAAAACTATCGCAATTCTCGCAAATTAATCAAGAGAAATCGGCAAATCTATTATCGATATTATTATGGACAACAGCCGGATTATTTTCAATATCAAAATTGCAATTTAACGTGAATTATAATGGTGTTGTTTTCAATATACCAGTACAAGATGCGTTGATAATCGGCCTAACAATTGGAATTTTACAAAAAGGATTCGAGAAAGTAATTATATAAATCTAATAATTATTGAATTTAAATTGAATTATTGATAAATTTTAGCGCAATATTCTAATGATTATGCCATGGATCTTATTAACAACAGTCGACATTTACGCCAATCAATATAAAATGTGCACAAATACGAAAATAATCAGGAAAATTACAAGACATTACAATACTCTCGGCGTTTTATTTTTGGTGAATTTGATATTGATGGGTTGGTACTTTTGTTTCTTTCTAATTTTACACCAAATTGCAACATAACCCAATTTTTTTTTCCAGTAACAAGAATTATATTAAATCTATATATGTTATTGTTGTGTTTGAAGATTTGGTTGAAGAAAACAAATCAATTACAAAAACAAATTTATTTTTAAATTAAATACAATAATTGGAAGTTGATGAACAAAATTTATGGTGATGGCTTTTTGGCGGGAACTTGATCACTACTACTACTACTACTAGCGCCATCTTCTGCCGGACGTTTACGTTTAACCAAATGGGAAATATCATTAGCTTGCTTTGATGATGGTGATGATGATGATTGGGGTTTATCATCATTATTTTCATCTTTCTTCAATAACTGTAACGATAAATTAATTAGTTGATTAATTAATATAATTAATAAAACATTTACTTCTAATTTGTATGATTTCATATCGGTGATTTTCTCTTCAATTTCCGGTATTAAATCTTCAATTTCTTTTATTTCATCTTTAACATCATCATCATTATTATCATTTGTTGTTGTTGTTGTAATAGATTTTTTTAAATTATCTAAACGTAATTGTAATGATTCTAATGATTTTTGATATTGTTCAATTGATTCATCAATTTGTTGATTTGTTGATAATGCTGTACCTAATTTATAATATGTTTCAGCAATTGTACGATTATCATTTTTATATAATTGTTGTTGTATTTCTAAACCTTTACGTATATCATCAATACCAATTTGAAAATTACCACTTTCTAATGATATTTCACCTAATACAATTAATGTTTCAGCTAAATTAATTTTACCATCATTATCATTACGTTTTGTAAAGATTTTTTTAGCTAATTCTAATACTTCCCATGCTACTTGTAAATCAGTTAATTCATCTTCTTTCTCTTCTATCGCTACAAATAAATCAAATTTTATTATTATTATTATTACTATTATTATAAAAAAATTGGTACATTTATTATTATCACCATCATCTTTATTCGAATTTGTTTCAGCTTCCTTCTTATCATCACCATTTACAACAGTTCCATTTTCTGTTGCATTTTTATCTTGTTTTGTATCATTATCACCACCACCACTATCTTCACCACCTTCTTCTTCTTCTTGTTCATCTTGATCATCATCATCATCATCTTGTTCATCATTATCATCATCATCATTTTTGATAATATTCTCATTTAATGGTTCCAATTCTTGTCTAGATAAACCTAATAATGATTTACCATAATATAAATAAACATCACCTAAATTATCATGTTGATCATCATTATATTCTAATGTTAATAATTCTAAACAACGACTAAATGCACGTACAGCTGAATCATAATCTTGTAAAATATATGCACGTACACCATGTTTATATAATTGTTGATGATCAGTTGTTTTTATATCGATTTCAATACCAGCCATCTGTAAATATTCAAAAAAAACAAAAAATTAATCAACAATAAAAAAAAATGTTTTTGGTGGTGATGGTGGTGTGGTAGTGATTATAGTAGCGCCGGCGCCAACCACCCCATCCACCTACATATAAAACAAGATACGCATAGCGGTAAAATTCTAGTCATTTCACAACTTTCCTTCTATTAAAATTATAATTAATCGAATTTCTTAAAAAAAATTTCTTTTATCAATTTTAGTGATAACAATAAAAATATTGATTTTGTTTGGTTTTATTTTTTAAAGTAATTCATTACAAATTCCAATCACTATAAAGACGACGATCAACAAAGAACAAGCTTGTAAGTTTTTCCAATTTAAATTAATCTTCTGTCCAGACAGCAGGGTTATATGATTTTCATACATAAAGGGGGAGGTAGTAGAGAAAACAAAAAAAAAAAAACGTGACATACACACATATAGATTAAGGGGGTTGGTTGGTATTTTCTGGTTAACCTTTCACGTATATGTTACCATGTCACCTAGTTTTTTTTTCATTTTGTAAAATGCCAATAATGCTTTTTTCGTTAATTTCTCTGTAATTTGTGTGTTGGTTTCCTTTTTAGGGGGTGAGAATTCACCCCGAATTAGAGAATTAAATATGGGGCGCATCCACCAAATTTCAATAATAACAAGCATAAGACGTATGTCTTTGATTGATTGATTTTTAAAATTAATTTGGCACATCTACCAATTCTAATCGAATTCAGTAGAAATACTGATTTTTATTTAGGTACGATTTCTTTTTGGTAAAGTTTTTTAAGAAATAAAATAAAAAATGCAACTTTTTTTTCCAAAAAAAAAAACAAATTATAGTAAACCAAAATTTGATTGGATTACTTGACTGTAAGTGTGGGTATTTTTTCACTCAATAGATGTCGCATCATTCGCTCTTACTATCTTACTTATTATAAATTGTGAGGTTTATCTTCACTTACTTTATTTAATCCCGGCTTAAATCCGCCGCATATTTCTTAAATAAAAGACTCATTTTAACTAACAATAAAGAAAATTATCTAAATCAAACTAAAATGATTCTTATGTTCAAGGTATTTAAGAACAATTTAAGCATAAGGTCGACCTTAAAGCCCGGTTTATCTTCGGTTATTTAGCATAATTTGTAAGTCTTCGCTTTTTTTTTTTGGATATAAGACACTTTTCGCATTGCCATACACTGTGGATTTTCATTTTATTTTGAAGTTGATATAATGCGGCTTACATACGATACCAGCACTAAGCCACCGGCTCAAATTATAAGCCAGTTAAACTGTTCGTAAAAGCACAGTTTTGCCAGCACGAATTTTACAAATTTTGTCATTTCTTACGTGAAATTGGTCAACAAATTAACAATAATGGAAGCGATACTGTCTTCCAAATTGCTCTGTCCCTATTTTGATTGTCGATTTCCGGTCATTTGCTTGTCTCAAATTTCTCGTACACACCAAATCTGGCTCTCACTGGCGTCGTGTGCAAGCTGATTTACAGCAACGTCAAAATTCAGGATGCGGAAAGCTTAAGTGAGTTTTAAGGGGGGAAGATGAACCGGCCTTAAGCGATACATCTTGCTTTAAAAAAAATCTCCGATAAAGTGTCAAGTATTTTTACATCCCTTATTTAAAGATGAAATTATAAACAAAAGGATGATGGAATATAAAAGCCGTATTGTAGGGGTTTATTTATTTTTAAAAATTTAAATAAGGGCATGAATAGCAAAATAGTAAATGCGAAAATCTGTGATTTTATTGCCAATTGCCTACCCTCCTACACCATTCAAGTTCAATAACTGAAACCATACTAGAATCACACATTTATGCATTATTTTTTAATTTTTAGGGCAACACCTTTGTAGCTTCATCTTTTGTAGAAAAAACAACCCCTTCAGAAAACAAAAAAGTAATCGAAGACCTTGACATGGTCGATTATAACAACCACAACCATCACAATAACAAATCGATTACGTCGTCGACAACAATAGAAAAATCAATAATTTTCGTCCAAAATCAAAATTAATTAATTTGAAAAAATTGCAAGAAAAATTGATTTTTTTAAAACAATTTCCAATAAAATCCTAATCAAACTGAAGCACCAACAAGAATACAATTTATTAATTATTGATACAGATCCATTATTACAAATGGATAATAATAATGAACAAGATGATGATAATAATAATAATAATAATAATGATGATGATTATTGGAATTGTCAATTACATCCAAGTGTATTCTTTTTATTAGGCACATTAATATTAACAACATGTTCAACAAGTATGTTATGTGCAGCAATAATGACTGATCATTGGGAGGAAGTAACATGGGATCGTACACAATTAGATTTATTTATTAAAAATCATACATTTATTAAATTAAAATGGATATTAGATGGTGTTGTTTGTAAAATAACAAATTTAACAAAAACAATTAACCAACAAACACAACAACATGAAGAAAATGAAAAGATTTTAGCATTTTTAGTACCAATGCATGGTGGTATATGGACATTATGTCTCACACTTACCGGTAAGTAAACAAAATAAAATTGAAGAAAAGATCACAAGGTGGTGGGAATAATCAACTTTATTTCTTATATACCTATAGACGATGAGATTTCCCTATTGAATCGTGCTGGTTTCCCATTAGTACAACGTTGTGTTAATTATTTAGCCGGTGGTAGTGATGGGATAAAACGATATGAACCTAGAACTGATTGGCAACACAGTAAGTTTTCCCCTATTACTCCCAAATCTATTCAGAAATTTTATTAAATTTTTTTTATACCCCACAATTTAGGGATGCAAAATTTATCAATCTCGTGTGCATTGGTGTGTTTGATAGTCTTAGGTAGTGCTGCTTTAGTTGGTGCTTTCGGTCTATGTCAACATCAAATTAGTGCCGTTCTTGTTACTGGAGTTATGTATTTACTTGCAGGTAAGCTTTCTAATATTTAAAAATAATAATAATAAAAAACAAACAAATTCCAGCCTCCTTTGCTCTATTTTCATTAACAATAATCCATTTTAAACGTTTACATAATAAACCACGTCAGAATATGGTCGATTTAGATAATATTGGTGTAACAACAACAACAACAACAACAATTGATGGTGTTATTAATCTACACAATATTAATAATATTGTTAATAATGATTTATTAGCAGCACGTATATTTACAACATCATGGTCATTAGATTTGGGTTGGGGTGGTGTTGTTTTATGTGTTATGACATCTGTATTATGGATATTATTATCGAAAATTATGCGTTTCAATCCAATTTCAACTATGATTAATTAAAATTAATAATGATGAAATGGTTGAAAACAAATGCAATTGGTTCCAAAAATCAAGACAACTGTGCAATATTTTATTTATTAATTCAAATCATAGTTACCTGTGTATTTTTGTTATTCTCTATTAATAGGGCTTCCTTTAACATTGTTGTTCATTTAGACACATCTAGGGATATTTTCAAATTTACCGCTTTAAATTGTCGGTTATCTCGTACCTTTAGCTACATCCTTATTATTATTATTGTTTTTATCAATTTTTTTGTATCATAACAGATAGGATTTTAGAATAAGCTTGCAACTATTTAAAGTTGCTAATTTTCTGTTTTTATAAAAACATTAATAGGGGCAACTTTATGTTCTAAAAAGCCGTCCATGTAATTGTTGGCTAAAATGGGAGCAATAAGAATTTTAATCGTAAAAAGACCGCAATAAGACCGGTCGTTTTGAACCGGCAAAAAACGTGTGCAATTATTATTTTGCTATAACAATTTATTGATAAAAAAAAAACAAACAATTTAAAAACTTTTCACCAATTGCTATTTTAGGAAAATTGTGATCGAAAATTACGCTTTTTTCGCTTTTTCTATTATAATATAAACAAATTTTTATTGTAAATATATGGATATTTTGCAAAAATAAACGATTTCAACAATAACAATGTGTACAATATAACCTCACTTTATTTGAAATTGTTACCATGATCTAATCAACTTACCTGGATATTATTTGGTTGTAATCAATATGAAATTTGGGTGATTTTCTTGATTATTTCGAGACTTTTTGGGAGATTTTCAACAAAAAAAAAAAACGTTAAATCTTACAATTAAATACAGGAAACAACGAAAAATACGCGCCCTTACGTCACACCACAATTACCAACAGTTGATTTAAATCAAACGATGGACACCAGGGGTCGGACACTCAATGAGAGAAATTTGACTTGAAATTTGGGTTGTAGGGCGATATACCTGACCCAACCTAACAGTTATACTCTAGTTTTATGTTACGTTAAACGCTGTAAAAATAGCAATATGAGATGAGAATAAGGTTTTTTCTATTTTGTGTCTATAATAGCGCTATTTCGACACTGGCTACTGTATTGAAATGAGGCTATTTCGACACACTGTGGCGAAATAGAAAATGTAGGAATTTTTTTTTTCTTAAGGTTGGTTGCGCTCTCACAAACGTTATTTAGAAATAAATTACTGACAGTATGTTCAATAATTTTCAGCGATTTCACGTATTTCAGGGGCCATACATGAAAAATCTTGGCTCATATGTTAGACAATAATTAATTTTGAGACAAATGGCGGCGAAAAAATCATTGCAAAAGTTTAAAAGAAGAAAACAATTGAACAATTTTGAAATGTTACGTCAGCGATACCAACCAGCACAAAATTCCCTAAATTTAAAAATTTCAATTTTATTGTATAAAAAGGGCACAAAAAGGGCAAAATAGAAAAATTAGTATAAAAAACTCGTGTCATAAGTCATATATTGCACGAGTTCAAGTTTAGAAAACGAGCAGCGAAGCGCGAGTTTTCTTAAGGACGAGTTAATTGAAAATTACAAATGTATAGAGAAATAATCTGGGAAAGAAGAGCCCCCATAAGGGTTAATCCGGCACTATGAGGAATTATCATTTACCAACGCCATTTACTTTCATGCGTGGAACAGAAACAGATAACCTACAGTGTCGTTCCGTCTCACTCCCTCCGCC
>JAZBGY010001044.1:0-30921 GCA_037414755.1 Lydus trimaculatus | reverse complement strand
GAGCATTCTACCACTGAACCACCGATGCTTAACGTTTTATAATCCATTGATGAACTCGCCACCGATTTCAATTAAAAGTTCATAAAATAAAGAGAAAGAATTCAATTATTTTAATTATTACGTACCACCGAAAGAAAAATGGAGATGCATCGGCCGGGAATCGAACCCGGGCCGCCCGCGTGGCAGGCGAGCATTCTACCACTGAACCACCGATGCTTATCGTTTTACAATCCATTGATGAACTCGCTGCCGATTTTTATTAGAAATTAATAAAAGAAACATAAAGGATGCAATTATTGACTTTATTATGTACCACCGCCAAAAATATTGAAATTGCATCGGCCGGGAATCGAACCCGGGCCGCCCGCGTGGCAGGCGAGCATTCTACCACTGAACCACCGATGCTTACGTTTCTGTATATTTCATGAAAGAAGTGGACTCAAGTAGAATTACTTTATAATATAAACTTTCTCTATTTTAATCTGATAGATTTATTTGATCATAAACACAGTGCCGCAGTAGACAAACTTTAATAACATCTTTACAACAAATGATTTGTTAAAATACAATAAGAAACACTTTTCCGAGCTATAAGACATTTATGTACTTTTGGTTTTTGGTTTTTCATGTTCTATCTATAGATTTTAACTTAAGATTGACCTTATCTTAAACTGTACTGAAGTTATTTGAATTTAAGAATCATTTCATATCATCACACACACCTCTTCTGTTAAAATAAGTCCCATCAGGACCGTATCAATAGGTGAGTCAAAGACACGACCACCCCAGCACACTAGATAGATAGGGTGCTAAACTGAATGATTTCAAATAAATCACTACAAGTTTAATTAATTTTGATTCTAATTATTTCTGGAAAAAGGGAGGACGTCATGTCATATTAATCTAGTTTGTACGACATACCTAGATATTAGACCGCCCATATCCACTTTAATGTAAGACCATAAAGCTCCTGTTTTAAGCGTCAAAATTTGGCAGCCTATGTACAACGTATTAAGAATAGTTCTCATTATATGAAGAATAATCTGCGGGTACCATGGTGCCTGCGGACACTGGGTTTGGGACTTCTGGTATATACTACCGGAATATTTTATGTAAACGGAACGAAACTGATGTGGAACGTAAACGGAACGTAAACGGAACGTAAACGGAACGTATAATGAAAATTAAACTTTACTCGCCACTGTCAATAAGTATCCATCATGTCAATGCAGGAATAATGGAAAATTGTACATTTGGATAATGCTTATTCGCTGTAACATTATAAACTGGATGTTTTTCTTCGATTAATAGGTACAATTATTTTTCATATCCACATTCATGATTTAGTTATTGAAATATGAATAACACGTGTAAAATAATATTTATTTGTAGATCAAACAAGAAATCGTGCAGATCCAACATGTTGAAAGTTGCTGTGTAACGTGTTGAATGATACTCTAAACACATTTACAACACAGGGAAATGTTTTCATACAAAACAATTAGTTCGGTTGAACAACATACTGTTGGATTTCAATGCACACCGATCAAGCAAATATATCTTTCGACAAAATATTTTGTTTTTGTTGTCACGGTGGCTTGTTCATTATGGACAGTTAAACATTCTTTGAAAGAACTGAACCAAAACGTTTTATTTAACAAACAACAACAAGAACGTTATAATTCGATTATTTTTTGTACAAAAAAATGCATCGGCCGGGAATCGAACCCGGGCCGCCCGCGTGGCAGGCGAGCATTCTACCACTGAACCACCGATGCTACATTTCTAATTTTTTTTTAATTAAAAACCGCGTATCCTGAATTTGATTGTTATGATTATAGTTTTAATTTCAAGATTTGTATGATATTCTGTCATCTCTAAAGAGATTTCGACTTTTTTTCCAACATTACTGTCATCACATATCAATCTTGTTCGATCAACTATCAACTTGTAATTCGCTTCAAAGTTCCTGCAATAAAACTAAACAAAAATGAGAGAAGAACGGATACCCCGGGATGTATGAAGTGAGGTTTGTACATTGAAAGTTATACAGCAGACAGACATATTGGTGGAAAAGCTGCACCCGTAATCTAAAGATCGACGTATTTCTGCTGACTGGACAGTGGACGTGATCAGCACTCAAGACACAAAAACAATGTATTGTATGATTATTGTAAGTATTTAGAGAAAAGCAAACAAAATGATAGATTAAAATAAAAACCAGCAATCTTTCAACGATGCATTGAGAAGGATGTGGGATTTTTTTATTATTTAAAAGTACAATAGCGTAATCAAAGGTTTAGTGTTATTTTTAAAAAAATAAGAATCAATCATTGTTGTAAGATGGATGGCTGAAATATTTTCATTGCACTCGTTCCACATGATGGATCATAAATCTAGTATGAAATTTAGTATTTTTTTATATATTTTTCTCTTATGTTTTTTTCTGTTGTTGTTAATTCTGTCGGATCTTTGTGGCGATAATAAAAGCCAATGATTTATTATTGTAATGTTAAAGTGATAAACATGAGTCGCTATATTTTTTTTCGTTCCCTTAATTACCACAGCAAAAAGAAAAATTAAATTAATGAAGCTTCAATCGTTGTTATATGTTGAATAATTGTAATTTTAATTAGTTCGCATTCAACCGCATATGAGCAAGTCCTTAAATAGAACTCACCACTTGCTGTCAGAAAAGGAACACGTACTGGTCTGTAGTTGTTCTACTCTAAAGTCAAGGGATAGCTTAAAGTCATTGAAGCAGAGTATAGTATGTTAAGCGACTCAAGAGATCCAGTAAAATAATGAAAATTATGGAATACTGCTATCATGAATAAGTATGTAATATTTTTCATGACGACAACTTTAAACAAGTCCAGTACTCAAAACTAGATGCTTTAGGTTTTTAATGAAGCATCTGTGCAGTTTGTCGTCATGGCAAGTCCCTTGCTGCTGTATTTATTGTCAACTAATTTTTATTGTAGTGGATCTCTTAAGTCATTTGACAAACTATAGATTTGAACATTGTGAAGCCGTGAAAGACACTTCTGTGAGATTTTATAATCGAGTCAAGTCGAACGAATTCGAAAACCTTGACTCTACTTTACATAAAATTACCTTAATTTCCACATTTATTTTTTATCAGTCAATAAAATTATAATTTACAACATTGCTGCACATAAAAATCTACAAAAAAGCTATTTTTAATGGAAATCGTAAAACTGTGTTAATCAAACTTGCTTAATTTGAACTGAAAGCAATTTCATGTATTACGGAATTCTTGTAATTTTCAATAAACGTCACGTGAAATTAAATCGGCAAATTATAAAGTCCCATTGACTGAATAAACGAATCAAATGTACGATCGAATCGTACAAATCAACTAAAACGAATATAACGCAGGTGTTCCAGTTTCGATCGATTCCTTTTTTGCCTGTTTACTTATTGTTAAAAATACGAAATCTGTGTATACAACGGCAGTAGATTGTATCTTCAATAAAAGGCACTCATCGAATTGTACAAAACTTCTTTTTATTTTGGGGGGAAGAGTTTTTTGTAAGTATATGCAGATATATAGTTGAGAGACAGACTCACAGAGAAGAGGAGGGTTGGAAGAGACCATCACAAACACTCGTCCGTAAAGATTTAAACTTCTCTTAATTATTTCACGCAGAGTGAAACTTATTTCCAATTTAAAATGGATACGCGTGCATTGTTGAAATTCTAAGAAAGTGCCGAGTCGTTTGATTCGGATCTGATCAGCCGTTGTGATGAATATTCATCGAGTTACAACGTTCATCCGATCGTATAATTCAAACCGTCACCACCTCTCTTTTACACGATTTCCAATAATTAATTCTAATTTTTAACAAACTTTTGATTTTTATTTTTGATCCAAGTTTTTATTATAACATTTGAATGGTTAACTGGAAATGTGCCAGGCTAAGCGCCGATAAAACTTTCATATCTATCTAGGTAATATATTCAGTTTTTGCCATTGATGATGAAATTGGGAAACTATACCAACAACGACTACAACTACTCGCCAAATCACTGGAAAGTTTCGTGAATCGAAAAAGTTGAATGTAAATTGCGGAAAAATTAGTCGATGATATGAACAAAATCGAACTTTAGCCCAATATTACAACAAAATGATTTTGAACATAAGTTTTTTGGGTTAATGAGTCATTGTGAAACTTCTTCCTCCTCCTATCTTTTAGTTTATACACATTCTCATGGAAAAAGTTTGAAATTTATTGACTGCCAATTAAATTGTCTACAAAAAGTAGAGTTGTTTTAATAGTTGTAATTAAAAATTTTAATAAGTTTGTTATGCGAAATTGGACAATAAAAAGCGAACTTTTTGGAAATCTTGTTAATTATCTCTATTGTTTATTTAATTTCTTTATTGAGTTTGTCGCCAACTCACTGCCTTTACTTTGTTGTTGTGCATGAAATAAATGGTGGCAATTTACCGGGTCGTAGCGTTTATATTAAAACAATTGAGCGTGCAATGTTCAAAATCCACGTTGACATAAATCTGCACTCTATAACACTTCACAGTATTAACAACAAATTTGTACAAACATCAAACAATCACTGTTAATATCGGTTGTTATTGTTGTTACTGAGATTGTCAATTGTACGATACGCAAAATACGTCCTGCTGTGCTATAAAGGAATCATAAATTACCATAGAATCACCGATTATTACAAGAGGAAACCCACATTTAGTTCTAGCAACAGGTCGAACTCACTACTGACTTACAACTATCAAATTTTAATTAATGTTATTGTTGAATATCACAAAGTTACTATTTTGAAGAGCTTCTTGAAACTTTTGCCGTAAGTTATTAGCACTTCAAAGGATTTTAGATGTGCTTTATTGGTAACTTGATAATAATTGGTGAAACTTACCATTTTCTATATTAGAACTTCCGATAGTAAAGCTGAATAGTTGTAAGCCTAATAAGAGTAGTGCTAACATTTTAGCAGCCATCCAGCACTACCGATCTGAGTTCACCATACCGCACTTTTTATCGATATTGAAAATAACTGAGAATCAATTATTGTCACTGTATTGTTCTTCCATTATTTGTTGTCTTTATTGTTTTTAGTCAGTTTTTACAAACAAAAAAAAAATCGAATAACAAGAACTTTTAGAAAGATAGACAAACACGAAACTATAAGCTTTGTCGTGAGTACCGATTCAATCTCTACTGGCTCATCCTGTTGTCTTCTTTGTATGATAAAATCAGTCGTGATGGTTTAAAGATGCAGATATTGAATGTTTATGTCGACCTGCAACAACAATGAAATAAAAAATAAAATAGATATTTTATATTATGTTGAATATAGCAAATTTAAAATACTAAGAATAAAAGATATTGTCATGTATTGAAATATAATAACCAGATCATATTTTGAAATATATCAACGAACATGTTATAGTTAAGAATATTTCCTGCAAGTTGATTATCTAGAGATTAGATGAATAAACAATTTTGCAAAGATTGATGTGATGTCATTGAACCTGCAATTATTTACTTAAAACTTGTTAAAATTACACAGGAAAATTTAATGTGAATAAATTTCCTGTCATAACAACGAAATTCCTGGACCGCTAGAGACACTAAACACACTAAACATTACATAATGACCCTTTGTATGAAGAGCAGTGTCGTATTTAACATACGAGCTAACCGGGCGCCAGTTAACTGAATATTCAAACTCTTGAGTAATTGTACCTTTTAAGGCTTCAACTATGAATAAATGCCTCAATTTTTTTTGTTATAAATCCGACTCTGGCAAAACGTACAAACTTATCAAATTTTTCTCATTAAACAAAAAATGTGAATTAATTTAATTTCCCGCCGTCACTATTATCTGAATCCCAGCATTAGTTCATCCCAGCATCAGGTGGTGGTCATCGTTGATGTTCTTTAATTTATACGGTCAACGAGTTTTGAAAGTTAATTGCTGAAAATGATGAATGGCAGTTAACGGGTGTGGGTAGAATAATAATTACAAATGAGAGATGAAAACTGACCTGTCTTTACCCTTGTCAATCAAAATTACAACGTTACCCGATTTTCCTATATTTTTTTTTTTGTTCTAATATAAATCCCTTAAAACATTCCAATTGATTGTCAATAACTTTTAATTAGAATTAATTGAAGATGTGAGTTTAATTAAGGTCTATTTGATGGTTTTTCGTGTTGCGGCCGAACAGTGTAGTTTAGTTTGTTATCCGGTCCATTTCGTGTTATTTTTCGGTTTTGTTTTCCTGTTCACAGTTGGTTTACTATTGGAACTTGAGACAAAACCTAAAGTATTTTGTTAGAGGTTAGTTGATGAAAAGGTAGAGGGAAAAAAACAAGTGATTCCAAGTTCAGTCGTCCGATATAAAACTGAATGTCAGTTACCCTTTTACAACATAGTTTTATATATCAACCCCTCAGTCGTACACGACAAAACCTTAATTGGATTTTCTGTTTTACGACCGACCATCCTGTTAAGAACAGTTATGCATTATCTTTTATATATAGAAAAATTGATAATTAAAGAGCGTTGTGAACATCCATTCTGTCTTTTCACTTTACAGATTTTTTGTGTCGTTCCATTTTTTCTCCCTCTAATCTTAATTGACTTTGAACATAGTTTTTATAACAGATGATTACACTTAAATTACAACCATTCGGGATGTTTTTTGTTTTTTTTTCGGTAGAACAAAAGAGAAATTGTTAAAGTGGGAATTAATAGGAAATCTCCAGCAAAATTACACTTTGGACGATTTGATCCTACCTTAAAACCGCCGTAATTTATCAAACAAACAGGTATAGAGAGTTGACAGGTGTCGTAAAATTAGCAGAACAATATTAAAGGCTTTAGGTGTCGTATGACAAATATAAATGTCGGAAAATTATCGGAACCACTTCCGGAAAGATCCATACATAAATGACATTCATTAAATTACAGCCTTGTCGTATTGTATTTATCAAAACATAGACAATAATTCATCCGACTATAACAAAGAGTACATTATGGTATCGATCAAATTTTCAGATAAAAAGTAACAAATTTCCGGTGTATTTCACTAACTGTTAGTTTAGAAATTTGAGTCATTAACAATATTTGATCCAAGTTAATGAAATACTTTCAGCAATTATTGAAGTCTATTGTGCGAATTCAACAAATATTGCTCAAATGTTAGTTAGAATGCAGATGTAGAGTAAAGGATTTAAATGGTTGGATAGTTAACATCAAAGCACTGCACCAGTGCAATTTATAACACAATTAGTTGGCTCACTTCAAATCATTTTATAATATAAAAATAGCACTCTCCTGCTCTGTCTGCAATTGGAATACTGCGCATTGAAATATAAATTTCAATTAAACAAAAATTTTAATTCCGCTAAATTGCAGAGGTATTCAGTCTGTTGTTCCCCTTTTTTTGCTGTAAAAAATCAATAAATTACAATTAAGCATATTCGTGTGTTTATTGACATTACTCTTTCATATTCCGTATAAACACAATCATCAGAATCTGAACAATCCAAATTAACTTTTTGAAATGCAGAACGGGTCGAAAAGGTTTTGATTAATTTACTGAAATGTACATTCCATAACTGGGATGTATATATGTGTATCTCTCGATAATAAACAGTTAATTTCCCGAAGCATGCAACACCTATACTGAGATTTATTGGAACTAAATGGTCTACAGATAAACCATGCAAGATAAAACGTTCGTTGGAACCTAATTGATTATCAAAGATACAAAGGGTTAGGGAAGGTGGAGCAACTATTGAGTCGAAATTTCTAAATGATTAGAATTTCAATTATGTTAATGGTAATAAAGTAAATATATATGTTAGAATATAGTTAAGTTGGTGAAAAGGTCACAAAGTCAACTTGGACTTAACTTTAACTTAATTGCTATAATAGTTCTGAAATTGTACACCAATACATTTAATTTATGCGAGAACGTACGGAAATTAAAGCACCTTATTTCCGTATTTAAACAAAATAATGGACTTGTAGTTGGTAAAGTTCTTATCAAAGTGAACGGTATTTCAAGACTTTATCCTTTTGCATGCTTAATCCCCAGCTATTCTCTCAATTTTCTTAAATTTAATCGAACTGTACCCAAGAGATAATACAAATGATAATGATTTGACTACTTGAGAATAGAACGGATTAATTTTGTGATTGATGATTGAGAAGTAGCCGTGTTGATATGCAAATTTACTATGTGTAGGCAGATAACAGGTTGTAAACATGTAGATGGAGATAAGAGGCCGCACACACGACACAATATGAGCACGATACCCTGTCAGGAAACAAGATGATAATACCAACTGAGCCCCTGTCATTACAACTACCTGATTGGGAAATTATTTATTAGCGTAGGTTGAGAATCCTGCTGACACAGAACAGTGAAGGAACAGGTTGTTCTGTTGAATATAAATTACGAATTCTCTTTTAAACATCCAACGAGCTATTATAAAGTGCCACCAATTACCAGCCAAGTCAGCAGAGCTAAAAGGCACATACAAGAATAGAAACGAAGACAAAAAAAAAGAAAACAGAGACGAACCGAAAGAGATGACAAGCATAGAGAGAAAAAGGGAATTTCCACATTACGCGCCGCCTTGTCGTTTTTCGGTTGGCACACAACGACATTATGTCTTTTGATTAATGTCCGGAACAAAACTTTACTCATCTGGAAGTTGAAGATGGATCCGGTCTTGGCGTTTGTTACATAACACTCAAGTCGGTGTCCATTAACAATCTGCCTTGAAAAGCGTTCCATCCAATTCTACCATTTGTTTTCACGCTGACCCATCCCATTAATATTGTGGACAGGACAGGCATGTAGTTGGTGCAAATTCCTGCTGACTAACATAAAGTAGCTCTCTTATACAGAGGATGTATAATAATAATGACGCAAACAGTACTGGTAACTAAATGGGGAACACACCTGCTCTGGACATGCCGCCCTTTTTGTTTGCATATATAATATTGCGATGACAGCCGGCATATCCATTAATCTCCTCCAGGAAATGAGCTACGAATCAATTATCAAACGAGATGAGTTGCTGGCCCGATTCAATACAGTAGTTTATTGCATTGCATCATAAAGAGAGAAATCAAAATTACAATTTCAACAATAAACGCAACATTTTTAGACATTGACAATGCAAGCTTCTCGTCATTTTTTAACTGGAATTTAATTTTCTCGAACTTGCAAGTTTCATTTTTAATATCGAATTGTACGGTTAGCATATGTTTTTTTTTTGAATAAAGGAAAGATAAACGTGTAGGCGGTTGAACCAAGGGTGGTATTCGGCTGTCCTCGAGACACTAAGGTGTGAAAATAGGGCGGTCACCCTTGGCTAATATAAAGGATGAATGTGGCAATTTTAGTAGGATAGAAATACACACAAACAAACACACACACACACACTAAGATTCACCATATCGTATAGAAATTCAATCTGCAAGTAATGAGTTTGACGTCCAGCCGTGTTGGTTTTATGTGTTTTATTAAATACACTAGAAGGGGGTATTCTTTATATTGTTGTTGCATTCTCCCCTTGAAACGTTTTCCTTTTAAACGATATACAGTTTATTGAAAAATAAAACCCCCACATAAAATATAATAAACTGGATTTGTTTTTGGTAACCTTTTAAAAATAAAGATTGAAACAAAATTTAATTGGATTTTTACCTTTTTGTTCAATACGTATTTCGCTTGAAAATTTAGTAAAATGAATATCGAATAGGGTTGTTTATAATACACCGCAGAAATGTGTTAATGTATAAAACAAGAGACATCACTTTACAAGAAATTCCAAGTGACAACAAAAAACAAAGTAATATATTCCAACTTCACAATGCCATTTAAAGAATCCTCAACTAAAAACATACAGTTTCTGACAAATTTTCTTAACTGTAAGAACCGAAAATTCAAATTAATGCCGCCTGTAGAAATAGCAGCAATAGCAGGAGTAGCAGCAGATAAACAAAAGCAGGCGCGTATACTAATGGAAAAATAAATTACATTCAGGTATAAAGCAAGCAAAAACGACAAGATAAAGCATTTTGGTTGAATTTAGTAGTAGGAAAAAAAGATGTTTGAAAAATATGCTCAGAGGACGTCATATCCGGTTGACTGCCTCAAAGCACAGTGACATTTTCATCATGAAAGCTTTTGGTGATTGACGTTTATGGACAAATACAACTGAAAGATGGTTTCCATTAGTGTGGGCGACGATGATGACGCGACATTGTAGGTATATAGCCAGTTTCACGCTATAGCAGTGCAGTGAAAGAGGGTAATATCGCCGTCGCCGCCACCACCACCACCACCACCACCACCGACATCACCACCAGCATCACTACTACGACTAACAGCTGCGCCCCCCGGAATGCTTCAAAGGTTCAATTAAATCATAAATCTAATAGCCAGACGTTCAACATGGCTTTTATCGATCACGAATTATTTATGGTCATTTTATATTATTAATAACAACGTATGATTTATTGCAACATAGGTATTTTATTGTTTTCATTTTCTACGCTCATCCGATACTGTTAGGTATGCCACCCTTCTATATTTATTGTTTAGCTACAATTCTACAGGCGTATCTATAGATGGGAATTTATACATGGTATTACAACAGGAACATATCGATATTAATTACTGTTAAACACTTGTGCTGGAATGGTATAAATGTTTTCAACCATCTGCACAAATAGCTAGAATTCAATCCATCATAAAAAACCGATACATTTAGGGAAAAATTCGCTTTTCCATGTTCAATGTTTAAACGTTTTTGAAATTTTATTTGTTTAAGAATACATATAGGCACACTACATCGTTATCTTTACTGGCCGTATATTCAAAATACGATTGAAACCAAATTTCGATGAAAAATCAAAAACTGACTGATATACAAATGTTTATTTTCAATTAAGTAGATTTAAATTTTTCTTTCAGCTTTTGAACTTTACAAATCCTAAAATCAATATTTCTGCCTGTCCGTTGAAAAACCAATCAAAACATTGTTTTTAAAATCCGGAAATCTGAAAAATACCTCTACCTACTATACATTCAACAACAGAAAAAATCAATTTTTTGTTTTTGATTATATTTATGCAAATTGATGATAACAAAAGGCAGTTTTTTTTGTCGATATTTTTGGTTTTCAATATAATCACGTTAAAATCTAGAGGAAATTTCGTGATAATCTGGAATTCTAATATCCGCTTTGCCACAGTTCAGTTTTAACACAGTTCCGTTTTTATTATATTTATTTACCGGTTGACTAATCCGATTGGAAACGTACTATCTTGAAGTAGCAGCTGTCATCAAGCACGTTAATATCAAAGCTGTTATTGTTGTTGATTTTCTATATTAACATCACATGTAAGAGCAAACCGTCTTTTTAACAATGGAAATGACTCTTTATTCTGTTATCAAAAACCATCAAACAAACATAGATTTGTTTTTATTTATCAGAAAAGAAAAACAAAACGGTAAATTTAAAATAAACAAAAAAAAAAACAGGACAAACACCAGGAAATTTCACCAATTTCCAAAAGGGAAGGAAAACCCATCAACAAGTAAAGCAGTAAAACAGGGAATGTTATTTTATCGATACATCGGTAATCTGTTCAAGATGATATAAAGTAAAGCAGCAAACGCTTCGACAACTCTTTCATCGATTACTTTTAATTCAATCTGAACTGACTGTGATTACAGAGAAATGTTCCAACTGCACAAGTAAAAACAACAAAAAAAAAGAAGAAGATAGAAATAGAAGGAGGTGGAACAAGTCTTAATTACTGTGTTCCAAATTGCAAAAGTTCGCTCGATTCTTTTTCAATGATGATGGGTAGTATGGGTACCCAAGAACTTGTTATACGAAATTATTTATTTCTCACAATGTATTCGACCAGATTTGATTACTACTCTCTACACTCGCACACACAATCTGAAACATTGCCCTGTCAAGATGTTATCATTACCAATAAGCATGGTGGTTTTCCTTCAATTCGTTATCTACATGCTATATGTCTTCGTTATGTATTACTTTCAGATAACCATCTACAAATTGACCTAACGATAATTTTCTACAATTTTGTTGTAATGAAAACAGTAATTTCCTAGATTTTATTCCGATGTGTAATAAACTTTATAGATTCGCTCTCCCCTAACTCCTGTTTTATCATTGTCTACATTCTAATAGTTTCCAATTTTATCGAGTGACAAGTTATTAAGTGAATAACGTGTATGTGTGTGTGTTTTATCTTCCATTCCTACTAACCATTTGATTTGATCCCCGTTATGCGTTCTATAACGTAACAAAAAAGTGGCTTGTGATTTGTTTAAAAGCATGTAGGAGAACTAAGAGAAATAACAGCTTTTACGATACTTTTGTTCCATAGAACTAACTAAATTTGTTGTGAACAGAATGCACTTAAATTGTCAATGAACTGGAATCTTTCTTAGTATATAGGAAAAATGCGACAAAGTGGAAGATATGGACGTAATCTAACACAGTTACAAGATAAAAAACATCCAACTATTATGCTGTTGTTTTTTACGTTTCCAACCATCGATCACTACAAAGTTTTTGCAAAAATGAAGTGCAACCTAATTCTGGAATTGATGGGAAAGCTATGTTATAGAATTTGATCGTAAATTCATAGAGAAAACTTATAATGATACTCTCTATACCGGAACCAATGATAAATAAATGAGTTTGGGGGATTATTGCAAGAATGGAAACAGTGTTGGTGTATATGACCATAGTTATATTGTAATAAATTTCGATAGAAACATCGACGAATAAACTGCAACCGTAGCTTTTGAACGGCTAATAACTAAAATTGAATTAGTTTCGGAGATTTACGTCGCCGTTCAGTTGACTGGACGACGTCAACACCTAAACCACTCAACTGTATACAATGCAGTACGAATTCAAAACTTTAATTCTCATTCTGGAAGTTTGAAGACTGGCAATCGGGGGCTAAGTGAGAAAAATAAATTCAATAAACGATAAATTCTCGAATTACACATCTCATTGATCAATCATAAATCAATCTTCGGTAATGCTTTCCTTTCACTGATAGTCAAGCGTAAAATAGCAATTTTAGAGTTGTTTTTTTTTTAAAATTGTTCTAGCCATTGGTCAATAACGGCGAATAATTCGGAACAAGAGAGAAAATTTGTGAAAAATATATTATTCGAAAAGGTAAACGGAATATTACAAATATAGAATTTTCCTCGATTTCCGTCACAGACTAGTATATCAAATCAACTACACATAATATAAAATTTCATTCGTTGTCAGCCAATTTTCCTACCTTTCCGCTACATACATTTTCCATCTCTTTGTGAATAAACAATGAAAAATAGTTACTTTAAAACTATCAGATTATTGTGGAAAATGTAGACTGAAAGAGAACCTTCAAATAACAACAAACAACTAAATTTCCGATAAAATACAATTTACCTTTAAAAACAAAGCAAAATTATTGGAAATTGTTGATTATCTTTGGTATTTTCCACATCAGAGAAGTGAATGATCCGTAGAACAATGTCCCTAGAGTCCATCAGCTGATGAACGTTTCCCGTTTTCCCTGTGGAAATGATGCAAAGATCTACTAATTTATCAAACGCAATGATGTGTACAGAAGATGGGAAACAGTGAACAGATTACTACAGATGAAAACGCAATATACATTATTATTTGACATGCCAACGATTCGGTAGAAGTGATAGATATATACAACTATATAGTAAAGATAGACAAAGAGACAATATTGTTTTGTGAACTCTCTTTTATATTACCTCATTACCATTTTCCCTAGTGGGGAAAGTGTTAGTGTGTGAAAGACGGTAAACGTTTAAAGATTTATTGATTTTCACACTATTACTACCACCGAAAACTGATGATGGTGATGTTGGCGACACAATTGGAACGATTTGATGCAGGGGTAGTTGTGTTATATAACTTGCTCCAAGTTATTGGAACAAGTAACCTTAATAAAAGTTTATTGTTTTGAGAATCGGGCACGTTTCGAAAATAAACGACTAGGAACAACACAACAATTACAAAACTTGGCCAAAGCTATGAGTGAGGAGAGAGAGAGAAAAAAATATATACAGAAACGATTATTCTGGGATAATACAATATTTGTAATACAACTGTGATAAACATAACAGTTACTGTTTTTCTTCGGTTAGTCCTAAATCTACAATATACAGTTTACTTTAAAAATTGTTAAATATTACCCTTCCTGTTTCCTGCAGTTTTAAACAATTAAACATATCTGTGTAGTGCCTTTCATAATTCATTCGTTAAAGTAAATAAACTCCTACTGTAATTTTTTTGTCTGTCTATTTTGTTACATCAAACAAATTACACCAACAAGAAGAAATTTGAAATATAAACAAAACAAGACAAACTCTTATTTAGTTTGTTTCAGTTCCAACTTTCCGTTAATAGAAAATGCTCGCTATCTAACTGAATTTAACTTCAATTAATCCTATCTTCTTTCAACAAACAAATCTATAAAACGTAAATAATTTTTCAAAATTATTTATCTTATCACTTACCAATCAAACAAACATCTGTCTATCCGGCTACTAAGAGCTCCAGTTCAAGTCTTTAGGCTGTATGTTGCTCCACTAATTTATTATAGATAAATAATATAATTGACAATAGTGAATTAAAATAAACTTGAAACGACCTAATTCTACAATTTTGTACTAAATACGTAATGTACGTATTGAATTCGAGCCGCAATATTGCATCTACGGCACAATAACTGCAATTCACAATACTAGGATTAAATCCTCAAATGCTCCTTCTATACCATCCATTAGAGACCATTCAGAGTCACAAGTGATTCAAGAAGCCTCTCCGGCATTATCATGAGCTAGTAATCACCCGGCATTTGTTTCAATAAAACAATTGAATTTCTCGACCATATTCGCTTTTTTTTTGTAAAATGAAAATATCGAAAAAGTAGACCTTTAAGCAAGCATTCATCTCACCACGTTAAGCCCAAATTATCTTGAATAACATTCAATAAAAAAAAGGCAATCTCTCCAACATATAGGGGTGGTAGAATGTAATGTTATTCAATTATTGAGAATGTAGGGTATGTAAAAGGAAACTGATCGCAGGAGACACAAATCACAAAAGAAAAGTCACCTGTTAGTCTATTCATATATATATATAGTATGTATAAAGAGAGGGTGAAGAGGGCAATGAAAGGCAAATTTCTTTTGTGAAAATGTCTGCTTATCTTGCTTTTGTTGTAAGGACAGTTAACGTCTTTTCTTCCTATTTCTACGTTTTTTCTCTCTCTCTTTTTTTTTAATAAACTATTCAAAAAGGTCTGTCTCTAAGGAAATTGCCACACGATATACAGAAATAGAAGAATACTTTGATAACATTTTAATTTCATCCTGTCTTGCTTTCCGATTTTGCTAAGCTTTTATGTTGAGATTTTCAATTATTTTGGGGCAACTATACATAGAATATTAACGAAATGAATCGGATAACAATAGAATGGAAGTATGGAAAGACTATTTATTAATCTTCCATAAGAATAATTAGAGATTTTTATTTTGTTTGAACGGATTAATAAAATCCATCTCGTGATCGTTGTTGATTGAATTAAATTCGTTAAAACTTTCAACACCTGTTTCACAGTGATCAGCAATTATAATCAAACTTTATGTATCAACTGTACCTTTACAATCGATATAGGTATGACGAGTTGTATGAGTCAACCATTAAAATTTTGTTAAATTGATTTTAATACAAGAATATCGAAACTCTCCTTGTGCATTCCAAAAATAAACAAGGCTATTTCCAATTAAACTTCCAAACATTTCACCAAAAAGCAAATTCATTCTTATACTAATAACATACCGAGTTTATTACGTTTAATTAGAAATTAACGTTAAATATCGTTTAATTACAATAAATTACAACGATCCTAAGATTGTATGATAATTCAAAAGAGATGCGTGTTGTTTTTTTTTTCAATCTGTAGTTTTGTATAACAGGTGTATTCATGAACCACACCTTCCATCTATATCGAGATATAAAACTAATGAGCACTCAGATTAATTGAATAAATCGAAAAATATCAAATAAATCTCAGTGTTTATTGATCTACAAGTATCAACAAAAATAACAATAAATCTAGTACGACCATCGAAATACAGCAAATACCTTCCTTTAGAAATATCTATCGTTTTATAGTCTTTTGATCATCACTACCCCCTTGACTTTCCATTGAACATTACGATTTTACAATCGCTTGATTTGCCGACAAAAATGGCATATCAAAGGCACGTTAGAACATCGTAATCCATTAAAGATGAATGTATTTTCGTAGTAAATCAACAATTATAATGACTAGATAGTAAGACCATTAATAACCACCACCGTCTATATGAAGTAATAAAGCTGTAGTGCTGGTAAAAAGCTCCATGGATTAACTGGATCATTGTATAATTCAAACTAATTTCATCCTGAACGGAATTACATATGAATAAATGATAAGTCGCCATTTCCCCGGATGTCATCCACCACTAGTCGGGGATGAAATTGTACTGTACATTGCCAATATTGTCGTCGTTGTCGTCGTCCGCGAATTCAACAGGGAGCATAGTTATATCGTAATTAAGTAGAATCATGTCGTGTTGGCCAATAGAAAACACCTTTACAATATTTATTATTCCATAAGGAAGATGGTAGGATAACAGTAAAAAAAAAGAAACGATAATCTCGTTTTTACTGCAATAACAACGTTACAGCAATGATAGAATTAATTATAAATGGAATATTGCAAGACTTTATTGTACCAAATTCTATATTTAACATGCCGATAATCAACTAACAACTTCGACATTGTTCGATTAATTAGAAAGTTGTAAAGATCTTACAACATTACTGGAGAAATTTCGGTAAAGTTGTAACAGATTTTCGTTACGGAAACATCGACAAGTAGATAAAAGATTATTAATTACAGAAAACGTTGGAGAGGGTTGAAAAAAAAACACGGAATGATTAATTTGGACAATATTATCGCTGTTATAATTATTCCAATTACAATTCAATAATTAATTTGAATATTTGATTATTTGAAATTTATGGTTATGTGATTTAAATAATTAACGAATAAAATTAAGATAAAACTGTAAAAAGGCGGGCTTGATTCAAATTGAAATCAACAGTCGAATCTAAGCGTAAGACTTCTTCTTTTTTTTCAAGTTAATTATTTATCGTTTGATCTATAAATTGTTTGATAGCAAAATAGCTTTTCTACCACAAAACTGCGGAAGTTATTGATTAAATACCAATCTGTGTTAAAAGCTTACAATCAAGTAAATACCTTTGATAAGAAAGAATTCGTTATCCTTTACAGAATAAAGTAAACTACGTCACGTTCCAGTATGTATCACTTCAAAACTGCCAAACACCCTTAAATGACTGCAATAAAATTAATTGTTTTCCCTCACACATACACATATAAAAATCGTTTTATTTTTTTATATGATGAAACAAACAATATATACGGTTACCTAAACGCAGACTGAACAGGACGAGTCTGCAGCAGCCCTTTTGATAGTGCCAGTCTCAACCCCACCCCTTATCATTTCACTCCAGTTGAGCGTACAGGGGCTAATATTTCTCCAAACATTGCGCATACCCAATTTTCTTCAATAAATACAATTATTCGGTAAGTTGTATACTAAGGAACAGATGGTGTACGTTAATTGTTGAATAATCACAAAGACAATAATAAGTATAGATGGAAGATAGAAGGAGAGATAAGATAATAATAATGGATGGGAAAATTACACGCAATTCTACAATATAGAACAATCCTGGAAACATGAAAAATTAAGAAAACGTAAACGGATTGTGGCAAGAGCATTCATCATTTTTATATTAAGCGAATGATGTATAATCTACGTGTACATGAACAATACACAAAAATATTTTGATAAATTCTCCAACATAACAGAAAATGTTAATAACATGTTAACATGAACTTTCAAGTCTGCATTACAAGAATAGAATATTTTATTTCGATTTTATTAAATGATTGAAACCATTACCGACCAAAAATCTATAGGTATGGGCAAATGCAAGTTTTGCTTCATCAGTTTGACCACAGAACGCCATTAGTACTCCCACAGGCTTGTGGTTATTCCATGAACCTAACCAAAAGCCTGGTTAGGACCATTGGCCAAGGTAGTATAGGACAATATCCACAACAGTCTAAAAAGCATACAGGGTTAGTACATTTAATGTGTAAATTGAGCTAAATTGTATTCGTCGTTATTGTCTATGTATGTACACTATCTACACATATTTACATACCTGACAAAATATAAAACATAAATGTTTAAATTTTGTACACTGGTTATCCACAGTTTACTATTTATTGAAATAATTTATGTATGTTTTAACAAAACAATAGTTTTATGTAAATATAAAGGATTTAACTAAATAATGGATAATGAAATTTTTAGTGTTGAGTGAATTTGAGGGTTTGATTTAAATTTTCCAATTAAATAATGTAATAATGTAGTTTTGAGAATTTTTAAATATTTTCAATGAAAAATCCCTATTTCTTATGTCTTAATGTCGACAATCCCTATCTTTATCCCGCTTTAACTAATCCGATTCTACTATGTACAGAAGAATTTCAATTGGAATCACTTTTTTCTGCATGAAATAATAAGAGTATGAAGAAGAGTACAGTCTAAATATAAAATGAACGTATCAATGAGACATCAAAACTTTCATCATTCTTTTTATCAAAGAAAAACATGACTGAAATAGAAGGATCCTTCTAATAAAAGACCCTCCCTATCTTATGTTTAAGAAACACGATATGCTCTTTGTAGTGGTTATCATTAGAATCGAAGATAAGGTTCATTATATTAAAGCACGCTCAAAATTAACACACGATAAACAGTTTACAAATCAAAAAACAGCAAACAAAAAAAACAAGATACGTGCTTATAGCATTGTGTCTGTCTGTCTATAATATATTGATGTACAAGCAAGAAGATCTAAACTATTTTTTTACCACATAACTGTAATTTGAAAGTTGAGCATTCCTTCGAGCTTTTATCGTTTTGTATTGGGAGGTTGGTGATAATTAGGTTGACAATTTAAAATTTGTAATTTGAAAATGGCAAGAGAACCAAGGTTTATTCATCCAGAAAAAAGCAAGTGCTGCCCTATTATTGAGGCTAATACTTTGTTTTAAAAGTACGGATGAGTTTTAGTCAGACGATCTAAAAACGGTGATTTCGATGTCTGTGATCGTAAACATAATAGTGCCACTATGAAGGCTAAACCATTACTGGATGCAGATTTGTATCAACACACAGACAACTTGCTAAACAACTTCGGCCACCACACATGATTGTGTCAGAAGAATAAAGACGACCGTGTTGCGAAGTGTATGGGTCTGCCCAACAAACAGCAGAGAAAATCCTTTATTTAGAATATCGTGATTGATGAGGAAAAATGCATTCGACAATATGGAGCAAAGAAAACATCGCATAGAGCCCAGTGAAACAACCAGAGAACAATGTTCAAAATTGCTCTATACCAACGCTACGTTTGTCAAAATAACGCTATTGGCGATTGACTGGGACATTCTGGAGCACCCGAAGGATAGTCCTGATTGCAATTATCATCTACAAAATCATGCAAAAATGGGTTGATGATTTCTTCACATCAAGCAGGGACGAAACTTTATTTGTTACTGCAATTCGGACATTATCTGAAAAATGGTTCAATAGCGGAGAATATTTCGGTGGTTTAACGTATTATTCGTTTCATAAATGTTCAATTTTTTTGGAAATGCGCTTGAAAATTTATTTGTGCACCTTAACACTAATTGTAAGAGTTACTCCAGTACTAATGTAATTCATTTGCGTTTCCCCTAAAAAGTGTTAAAAGCTTTATAACATCCACAACAAAAACAGATATCTCCCCAGAATTACTTTGTTTAGTAAATTACTAATGAAATGACAAAATTTAACAAAATACACTTGCCCCACTAACTGTGTGTGTGTGTGTGTGTGTGTATGTGTGTGTGTGTGTGTGTAAGTGTGTGTAATACTAAAGAGAAGCAATTTGGTAAATGTATCATTTACAGTTGACTGAAAAGAACGACACATGTGGACTGTTTTTGAGTCGAAAAATTCCCAGAATAATACATCAAAATGCCATAATATTATCACCAATAGTTGCAATTAATTTACCTCGCCCTTTATCATTGATAATACAACCACAGAATCCACTATTGAGGGGAGCAACAACATCGTCATCCTGTATGATACAAACACCAATACTTACGATTAGATTACATGAGAATATAGTCTGTTCGTTTTCAGATAAACTGAAAAATAACGATTTCCATATGAGTAAACACAAGTGCACGTTGCGTGCATGATGGATGATGAAATGTCATCCATATTAGTGTTAATCATAACTGTAACTGTATAAAATAAAAGAGGGAAAGAAATAGGAATAATAAGAATGTAAACGTTGGGGGTGCATAAAACTCATATCTGCATTGCGAGCATCTAAAATGTTAAATTCCACGTTACCCCAAATACCGCAAATTTCAATCAGTAAAATTGGAAAAAAAAGTAATGATAACAGAAAAAGATTGATTGCTAGAAAATTACAATTGTGATTTTCTTGTCAATAGACATCGATATTTGCTTTGTTTGATGTGATCTGTTGTTATTGACAATATTTTTTGATCGCTTCTCTATCGAGTGAGCTATTTTGTTAAAATAGAAAATTCAATCACAATGAGAGCTTGATTTATAGAATAAAGCTCTATTGACATGAGTATGAAAGTTATTATATTGATGGTGGAAAATCTAATAAGAAATTCTATTTCGTTTTATTTGATATTTAGATAATTTTTCAACTACTATATAGAAGAGTCAAGAGCAACAAGACCAATGACTTTAATTAAATAGTTGCGTATATAATAAAATTAATAAAAGTTTATCCGCTTTAATATGACCCAATACAGACAAAAATTAATAAGACTGAATCTTTTGTATGGAACACATACAAACACAGAGAGAGGAGTTGAACAAAGCGAGAGTTATAGTCGTCACTGCCACAATAAAACTCATGACACATCTAATAAGACCATGGTAATGTCAAAATTCATAATTGAATTCCGTTCTGACTGCACTTGTCATATTGTGAAAGCAAAAGTACTATAACTACCATTACCACCAACACCAGCGTATCTATTTCAATCAAAACCAATCTAATAAGTAGCGGTGTTAGTAGTTGTGGTGTAAAGTAAAACTTTCACACAATTGAAAACGAAACAACCCTCCTCCATCAATGGCATATTTATATTCAGAATCATCACTATAAGCACCAAACCGTATCATAATAACAATACTAAGGGTCCTACAGACACAACTACAACTACATCTCGTTGATTCCTCCATCTTGATTCAACCATTGTAATCGTAATATAATAATATGATAAGCTGAAATTTTCGAAAGAATATCGCGCAGAGTTTGGAGTTCTCTTATACAGTTTTACAATAATAATAATAATATTAATAATAATGATGATAATAATAAGATTTCTCCCTGTTGATATTTTGTTCTCTTTGGTCTGGTTGGTTGAATATTGTTCTATATTATATACAATTCGTAAAGACCAAACTCTTGTCTAAACTTCATTTCGGAAATTTCGCCAACAGAATATAATACCACAGAATTACAATTGGTGGCAACATACACCCTTACCACCACTACCACCACCAAATGAAGATGATTATTATTATTGTTCTATTACTAATCATACTACACTCATTCTAATATTCTAATCAAATCATTGGAAATTATCGTTGTATTATTTAAATAGATTCACGTACGTATTGATTGATTTCATAAACCACAATTATAGAGAATTAAAATTTGAGGTACGTGAAGTTTACATAAATCTCGATTGAAATCAATATAGAACAACAGAGATCAGGATTGGTTGAATAAATCAACATTAAACCACCATCATCGCTGACATTATAAACTTTATTAAAAACGATATGTAAACCTTGGTATAAGGTAATAATTCTCCACCTATTTACTGAAAGATTGAATATAGAAAGGGGGCGTTTTACATATTATGCAAATTAATTATTCCCCAAGAGTCAAACTTTGATTTTAATTTGAATTAAATTTTAAATGTCTCTTGGTAAAATTATATAAATGTTTCAAATGTAATAGAGGAACTTTAGTGGATATTTTCAAAAGAATTTCATTACCAGTTGTACACTTACGGTTTTAATTTCAACTAGTAGTTCTTTAACAATTTGAAATCAAACAAAACGCAAATATAATAAAATTTAAAATTTAAAATAATTACATTCCTGTATAGTAATTTAACTGTATAGTAGTGGAGCAATGCACAAGGAACTAACAAGATATTTACTAAATATTCAATAATTTATTTGTAACTATTGACATATTGTTGTATTGTTGTAATCTATAGTTAGACAACATGATTACAGTTGATGTTCGATTGTGTTATGTTTGTTGTATCATTACATTGTATAAACATTGATGATTTAATTTTGAGATTTATCGAATTTCAGATAGAATCGTATTTTGACAAAAATTTGCTTTGTTTACTGATAAAATTCTGGAAAATTCTTCTACTATCGCCAATTTATTATTACACAACTCAACTTTAATTATAAACCGCAATGTGTAATGTGCACAATTACCTTGGTGTATTCTCATGAAATTTTCACTTGAAAATACCAACCAGACGTGATTTATATTTATGATGTATTGCTTCATATACAGGTTAAGACAGTTCATCTAGGAACATAACAGAACCTACAAGAATCAGGATAGACTTATAGCCTTCATCTGGATTGAAAAGAGATAGATTGTAGAAACTTTGTAAAATTACCCACCCTCAAAACTATCCTATGTTGCTAGATGAAACATCTGAACCTGTATATTTTTATATACTTGCTGGAATTTATAATATTCATTGGAAACAAAGCATCTTTTATGTATACTATATGTATATTAGGGTGATTCAAAAAATTTGATTATCATTTTTTTTTCAAAACCCTTTATTAAATAGTTGTAGTGAGGTAAAATATGAGCCCTTAATATTAATTTGTTTTTTTTTCATCTTTGTAATTTTGTAACGCATTTAAGGATTAGTAAACTAAAGTAGCCAGATGCATTTTAGTAGAGAATTAAACGCTCTATAAAAAAGGTTTCTTCTTATTTTATGATAAATAAACTCTTTCTCAAGTTATTTGAGATCAAAGTTAAAATCATAGACAATTTCATGATTTTTTGATTTTTCTGGCTAAATTATCAGATTTATCACAAAATGTCATACGGACTTTTATGTAGATCATTCCATTTCCTATAAAATCATGCCATTAAATAATTGAAAATTTTGATGCTTTAATTGTTAGCAGCTTTCCAAATACGTTTGTTTGGTGACGAAGAAGCGAACAAGTGAGATAAATGCTTCTTTCCCGTTCGGCTGGTAATTTAGGATCACCAAAGATTACACCCTTAGAACTTGCAGTCATAATAGAAAATGAAATGATCTACAAAATAGTCTCTATCACATTTTGTAATAATTCTGATAATTTAGTCGGGAAAAGTCAAAAAATTTTAAAATTACTATGATTTCAACTTTGATCTCAAATAACTTGAGAAAGAGTTTATTTAACATAAAATGGTAAGAAACCTTTCTTATAGAGAGTTGAATTTCCTACTAAAATGCATCTGACCATTTTACTTCACTAATCCTTAAACGAGTTACAAAATTCCAAAGTTAAAAAAGAAAAATTGCCATGTTATTTAAATGGGTAATAGAAAATGGCGATGAGCGACCTCTAAATATTAATATTAAGGGCTCAAATTTTCATCTCACTACAACTATTTAATAAGGGGTTTTGAAAAAATAATAATAATCAAATTTATATAGGTATAGTTAATTTTGGGGAAATAAACAAATTATTGATTAAATCTACATTAAATGCCTGATAATACCAATTATAACAGAAGACAATTTCTCTGTCTAATGATAGATTCCATACAATGTTATAATATACATTTGGACCTTGATAGATAGTAAGTCAACTACTAAAATGAATAGGGAACGGTAATTTGGAATACAAACAATGATGTAGAATAATTAGAATATAACTAAATGTTAACATATTGCTATCAACATTATAAATTTACGATTCTATTTCGCAATCAAACCATTAAACCAACATTGAGTCGAATAGACACAGAATATCATTTCTAACTTGTAAAAAAAAGTTACTTGAACTGACTCTAACGCCATATTTTTATTAAGCCAAGTTCACATTTAAGTTGAGGTGAGAGCGATAAGTATATTTAGACGTATACGATTTTTCATGCGATGACGTATGGGACAGCAAAGATAGACATGGAGTGGGTAGGCAATCGACAAGCGCATGCCATTTTCGTAGATGATTGAAGAAAACGCAGCAACTCTAGAACTTAATGGAGATTACAGAGTCAAATCCTTGATGTGTGGCTTTATTCATAAATCCTACAAAGTGTGTGACGACTAGGTGGAGCAGCACTCGCCTCAAATCGCTGCATGTGCACAAAAATGTAGACCTAGCTTAACACAAAGATGATGCGAATTAAATTTTTAAAAACATCAAAAATTAACGCAACATATGAAAATAACTCGTTGTCTTAGATTTCATTCATAAATTACTATATATCTCTATAAAGCCGCTAACTAATAATAATAATAATAGTAATTCACCTTGTTGTTGATGTTATCAAGAGAACATAGTAGCAGCTGATCCGACTATTCTTCCGCATATTGCAAATATCAATGACGGATATGACAACAAACATGATACATTACATTGTTAATTAACACAGAGTGTTACCGGCCGAGTACACTTACGGAAACGCAATTATGTTCATTGGATGATTAATCTGAGTGTGGTTGTCGTTAACAAGCTAGAGGTTGGTGTGAATGGCACCTATACCAAATTCACATATAAGTTCCTGTCAATAGACAGACATTTTCGATAATTATTGGAAATCGTATAGTATCTGACTAATATTTTTAATTTGATACTAATCGATATTACATTTATGTAGATATATAGAAATTTTAAGGGAATTAGTAAAAGACCCTTTGGCAACTATCCATTAAAGATCATGCTACTAATTATTTGAAACAAAAGTCCAAACTAGTTGTGCTTCAAGGTATCCATATAGTTTTACAAAAGTTTTATTTTTAATTACTAAAATGACGTCAAGTATTCTCATTGTAATTTATATATAGCTATATGGGGACGATCAATTTCATTAGGGTTGTAAAAATGTTTAATTAAACTTAAGGGTAATATATAACACAATACAATAGACTGTTGTAATTAACCAGTTTGTGACATTGAGGGGTAAGTTTTGTTTTGATTAAGTAAATATGTTGTGGTTCTTTGCAGTTTCATAAGTCACCCTCTCTATTTTATTCCCTCTAGTCAACTAAATACTGGTTAGCGTACGTATAGCCACTAGAATAGCCAAACAAATATTTTATCAAACAATCTCTATAGTTGCAATATTTATTTACGCATAATAACGTTGTATGGTACTATATGTACATATTTGGATAAATAATAAAATTTTTAATTAATTACACACAAACAAATTATAAAACTTACTGATTAATCAACGGAAAATTTATGTTTTCACTATAATCATAGAGAATGTAACGAATTAATATTACTGGTTGTTTATTACATCCAGTATTGTAAATATATGGCGATTTATAAATTTTTAATTACTGTGCACCAATGCATACGATAATAATACATTTAATATAAACCATTTGATAATGTTCAATGTTGCGGGATCTGATGGACTGGCCGCTATTCAAAATTGATATAGTTGTATGCATTTCCTCATACCAACAGATCCAAACAAAAGTGTTGATAAAATGATATTCAAAAACAATATTTACGCAAAATTCAAACTTGCAGTTAGTCTGATAAACTATTGTAGTTCCAAAATATTCAAATAAACTACCAAAAAATTCCCAGTTAGAAAAGTTTGATACGACTGTGCAGTTAAAAAGCTGAAGTATCCATTTAACGCCAAACTGGCAACCACCAGAGTGGTTCTGTCAAGGTAAATTAGATCAACACCCTAATTCAACGTTCTACATTTCAACTATACTAAACGAAAATGATTGGATCATCGTATTTAACTTTATAAAACATTAACACAATTTTGATGTTAGACACCTTTCAATTGAATTCCACCATCACACTTGAAAGTGAGTGTTGAAAAAGAGGAGTATGAAGTGAAAAAATCTGAAAATGTCATGATTTCTTCTTTTTTTTTTCATCTTGTTCTTCTTAACAAGGTTTAGATTCTTTTACCGGAAATTTCAACCAATAAATATCAGCTTCCATTAGGAACAGAGAAGAGGGAAAAAGTGGAGATATTTCCAATCAAATAAGAGATTGCAGTGTGGTTGTATTTAAATTTATGGTAGTGTAATTTAATCGAATATCGATATTATCGTTTATTATTTTTCCTCAAATAAAAGTAGAAAGTTGAGTTTTTCCTAGATTTACAGTTACTTGTTGTGAATGTTGGCTTTTCACATTTCAACATTTCCCAATTAAGCTTAAGATGATGCACTACTGATGCTCTCCTATTTTCCAAACTAATTTCACCGTCAATGTAAATGTTAAATATCCATGGTAGTGGAATTGGCGGTTAATAATCTCATGGGAATTCAAGTTGGTTTAGTAATTAGTAAATGTGCATCCACTGTTATTGAATTGTACAAAACAAAAACGAATTAATGAATTAATCTCAATTTTGTGAACGTAAAATGCGAGTAAATATTGAGCTTATTTTCAAAAATTCCAATAAGGCGCAAAATTAAAGCGACTAAAGATTGGTATTTGCGTTATTTCTAACATAATTTCGTTAATTACTGTATTACAATACAGTGTAGACGATTAATCAACAAAGGATGTGCTGGGAGCCATTGTAGTTGTTACCCAACCACCAAATAATGTACTGAGTTACGGAACTATTCTCCTAGAGTCACTTTATAGTTCTTCACCGCATGGTTCAGTGGTTAGAGCCAGTGTTATTGTTGGCTATAATGATCTTCACTAGAAAGCAAGATAGAATTTTCGAAGGGCTAAAATGGACCAAAGCTCATGTAATATGAAGGGTGGGTCAGTAAAACCCGGGAATTATACGACCATACTACCATGTATAATAGATGTTTACGTCTCGGCCAACATCTGCACAGACGCCTACACGAAAATAAAACAGTAACAGGAAATAAATTACAGTTACCTGAACTGAAATTTTTCAAATTAATTTCATGAAATTTTCATTTTTTTGATTACATATTCACGAATATAGTGACAGTAAATGATGTTCAAGTGTTAAAATGGCGTTGGGACGGTCAACAGGTCGTCTGTCACACATTTCTAGGGTTGAATTGCACCACGACCGTTGCTCTATCCCTAGATACCTTGCGCCATTTCACGACGACACTCTTGTATATGCTAACATTGTATACTGCAGTCCCTGATGATACATTTACTCGAACTCAACTTCAATTTACACGGAATGAACAGAGAAACCGAAAAATAACTATATACACCTACAACACACAACTATGATAATCATAAACAAAATAAACAAAACTTGTACTATTCCTATGGGGTAAATGATGAAATCTACTAAATTTGTGTTCTCCAACAACAACTTTACTCAAATTTTCTAGCAACATCATTAAATCTGTACTGTTTTAAAGGACTTTCAAAAATTGTAACATCAGGTGTTATATCATCCTGAAAGCTATATTTGAATTACTAATGAAGTCCAAATGTTACAAACAACTAAAAGTTGTTGTGTGTGTATTTCTAGAAAGTGTTGAAATTTTGAAACACACTCACCAAAAACTGATCAATTATTTAGTTTCATGATGAATTCTAGCCGACGGTAGTTTTGGATACGTTAAAGTGAGGCAAACTTTTTGAAAAATTCATCCAAAAACCTCACAAATAATACACGAATAATTAAAGTATAACCATAAAATGTTGTCTCAACCATCATTTTACCGAATAAATAAACTAGACAAAACTATATAAATAATTCTATACTGTTTGTAAATTAGGGAGGACGCAAAAAAATATGGGAATTGCCATCTTTTTTTGTGGTCAAGTAATTTCAACTGCCAAGGAAAATTTCCAACTTTCTATACAACTTATAATATAAATTCGCTTGAACCTAATTAATTCTGAAATTCATTGTAAGTGACGTGTGTATGACGTGTGCTGATGGCGGTGGTATAAGGTAAGTAGATAGGGTAACAGTTTCCATCTAAATATTGAAACAGGTAAAATACGACAGGGTAAGTTTAAAACATTGTAAAGCACCTGGTGTACTCTGCTATCCGAGCTACCATACCTACAGTGAATTAAAATTTAAAAAAGTAATTTTGAAGAGTGTACATTTGGAATTACTCGTGTTCGAACGGACAGAGTTGATTTTATATGTAGAAGGGGCATCGGGTTAGACAAAACCGAATTAAATATTATATTAGCCTATCCTTATTCCGGTGAAATAAAGTAATATACCCTGCATACTGCTAGTAAACGCCAGCTAAAATTGATTCCAACAACGAAGCAAAATAAATAATAAAATGACAAGACCTAGAGAAAGCTAAAGAAGTTGTGACAACACCACTCCGAGGATCTCCGTAAATATAGAACATTTAATAGCAAAACTAGCATACTCTAAAATAACAGGAATTTGTAACAAGAAAAATAAGATTTTTGTTCGTTTCTTTTAGGTAAACAAAACGAATTTTTCTGTAATGTCTCCAACAAGAATTCGTAATTAAGTTCAATACAATAAAAACAATAATTTAGGAAAAAAAAAGCATTTTCCCTCAACGTTCCATTAAATGTGTTTCTCATTCCCTGCTAACCTTATGGCAAATTCACTTCTACTAACACAATTGTTTTAAAACTAAATAAAAAGAACTTAAGATAATTACTGGAGTTAATGTTCTGTCCATTAACGGATAGTAATTAATTAGTCTCGTAAAATGTCTTGTAATGGCCAGTATAATACCATTATTTGTCGAAACATGTCGCCGCATACTTTCCAGCTGACTTGTAGAAAAATGTGCTAAGCTATACACTTTCCTCAGTTTCTATTCGTTTCTTCTTCTGCATTTTTTGTTTTCAATTTAGAGATAAACGGAAAACGTTTTTCGCAAGTCTCTCAATAGCCGTAAAGTTACAATTTCAAAATTGTGTAGTAATATTGGTTATTGTTTGAATAATTCTATATTTTTCACCGGTAAAAAGATGAATTCGCCCGGCGCATCCACCAAAAGTCATTCATTCCTTCTATCATAGTATCGGTTCAATTATCTATTAAATTTTCGATTTTATATTTGAAAATATCGTAACAATGCACCTTTGTCAACAGTTATAAAACAAGAAAAATACGAAAACTGTAATATCGTCAATAGACCTTTAAACGAAACAACTTTTAAGTTACATCAAAGCACCACATCATCTAGACCTCTATTCAAACATCAATTGTTTTGCATCAATACAGGTGGAAAAATAAACGAAGTTGTATCCTAAGTTATATTGACTAGCGAACAAATAATGTTTGTTGACAATGGTGGAGTTTTTGAGGTAAAAGCCCCATGAGAACCAACCTAATATTCTTGTTTCCTGTTTGAAATTGTTTCAAAACAAAAATAACAAATGAAAAAAGAAAACAATTTTAAGCACATCAAACTTTCAATACATTTTCAATAAAGAATTGAATTACTTACGTAAAAAAAAAAAAAAATTACAGTTATTAAAACTGGAAAGCCTGACTGTATAGTATATGGGAATATCGATCTGTTTTGCACAAAAGCCTACAAAGCACCTGGTCTCCGATGCGTATCTAGGTAACAAAGATAATTCTAGAAATTGCCCTAAATCTCCCAAACACCAATTAGTTATAATAATAAATAATCGAAGGAAACGGAAGACGTTCTTTTGACTGATGATAAAGTTGAGTTTGGTAGCGAGTGTTGGTTTTTTTGAACGTGCAACATTTTACGACATATTTTATATAGCTAGAGCTATTTCATTTTTAATTTGAGGGGGCGTGTTGGCCGTCGTCACGCCGCCAGCGAATATCTCGTAATTTATTTGGACCCCCCAGTGTGGGATTACCTGTTTATATCTACGTGTGTGTGTGTATGTTTGTAGTTGCTACACCACCTAAAATTTAATAGGAAAACACTCAGACAACCCTATTTGAAATTTAGTTGAAAATAATTGATAAAGTTAAATTTGATGTCAGAATATGTCTTGTATAAATCTTTTGTCATTCAGGATGCACATTGTTGAATGCAAATAACGCAACATTACAATTTCTATTCATCCATATTTATGGCAATTGAAAGTTCGTAAATTCCATTCTACAATTCATACATGTCAAGATAAATCTCTGATAGATATCTAGATGGAATATATGACCATTTCGCTAACAATAATTGAAAAAAAAAAAACAACATTGGAGATTGATAATGAAATGAAAATTGTTGCTTTACAACGATATTTCAACAATTCAACCCCCTTTGTCAGGTTGTTATGTAAATGAGGATTTCGTAAATAATGAAAATCGTTCTTATTGCTATATAACCAAGAACTGGAAAGACATTTTCGAGGTATCCTTACTTCATTAGTATTCATAAAATGTTTCAAGCTTGAATGAG
>JAZBGY010001043.1:0-30931 GCA_037414755.1 Lydus trimaculatus | reverse complement strand
AACGCTTATATACCAGTTCATATTTGCATTATGTATTTTCCATTATTGCATATGTGTTTCTCATAATTGCATATGTATTTCCCATTATTGCATATGTATTGGAGTAATATATAAGCGTTGCTGCGGGAACGAAGGAAAAATCAACTTAACTCCGCCCACTGATGACAGTTGTTCAATCTAACCTCAAATTTTGGTTAAATTTTACTTTTATTTTCACTCCAGGAAAAGAAATTAAGGATGGTCGAAGATAAAATTTTGTATTTTACTCGCAAATAATGAATCTACTATGCACTCGTATGAATTAAAACACTCGCCTTCGGCATCGTGTTTTAACCTTCATACTCGTGCAATAGTAGTTTCATTATATGCTCGTAGAATAAATAGCTATTGCTTATATACAATTCTATCGTCGACATCTCTAAATGGCTATATTTTTAACCAAGATTGCAAAGCTAAGTGCACATTAAGTCCATACAGAAGTGTAGTTTAAGTTGGAGTGCATCTTGTAGTAAGTTTCTTGTCCAATTCGTATTGATTCAAGTCTTAAATTTGATTCATATACAGGAAATGAAACTGTAAATGTTTAATACGATGCAGAAAGAATTTTCTTTAACGTACTAGTCGCTAGGTCCTAAACTAAACCGATATACTAGATTAAGACGAGAATAAGTTGATTACTATGATAAAATCACAAACTAATTGTGAAGAATATGAGAAAAACGAAGTGACAGCAGTGAAACGCAATAGTTGTCTATCAAAGACTAGTTCCTGTTTTATTTGGCACTGTAATATGAGGTTGAAAAACTACTAGCTTGTACTAGCTCAATTGCGTCGCTTTGAAGGTATGTTTGCACTTGTGCGTTTCCTGTGCGTTTCTCATGCGTTATTCAATTTACCCTTACATGTGACTGATGATTACATTCAAGCGCGATAAACAGTCGCTAGTTCTCTTAATTTTGTGATTGATCCATGCGATCATGTTTTACTGCATACAATAAAACGCATGCATTGACATACGGTAAAGCACACAGATGTAAACATACCCTAGCTGACTGTTCAACACAACAAATCATTTTGTTTATATATCTTTGAGATAAAAGTCACTATGTTAAACAGTGTCATAGCAATAAAAGGAACAATAGCAAATACGAATCAACAGTCAACTTTCCTTTGTAGTTTTCAATATTGTCAGAAAGCTTTTATAAAGTCGTATTTTCACATTAAGTGCATTTTACTTTTTCAACTGACAAGCTTACAACCAGGGGCGCGCCAGTAATGTCCGGCGCCTGTGTGCAGAACTTTGATTGGCCTCTATCTCTAATAAAACTATAAAATAGAATTGAAATTAAAAAAAATGTAATCCATTTTCTTCTTCTTCTTCTCCAGTGTGCTTTTTAGGTCTTCCCGAAATTGGTAAGCACTGTAATTAGCACATCGTGGTCTTCAGGATGTTCTAAATAGCAGCTTATTCCCCTCCATTCTTGTGTATTCTGCAACCTTGATATTTGCTTTCTCCCTACCTCTTAACCACCTACTATAATGTGCACAGGTAAATCCTGATAATCCCGCAATAACATGATGAAGGTATGCAATTTTTCGGGTTTTCATAATATTCGTCAGTTCTCGATCTGTTGATACTCTTCTCAATATTTTGGTGTTAGTCATTCCGCCAGTCCAACGAATTCTGTGCATCCTTCTATCGCACCACATTTCTAGTCGATTGAATGTGGTTTTTGAAGTCCATATCTTAAGGTAATAATAGACGATCTGGCAAAGTGGCAGAAATCTGTCGATTTCAGTTGGCAGTTATGTTCCTACAGATATCTGCCTTCATCTGACACAGTCGACATAGATGAACGCTTGATCTGAACGTATCTGGCTAAGAAAATCTATAGATTTCTGCCACTTTGTCAGATCGTCTATCATCACCCTTACAGTAATACAGACCATACATAACTTGGTAAGTTGCATAGGAGCGGTCTCATTATGTTAAAGGTTCAAAGCTTCGACCCTAAGTTTCATCTCCGTATCCAAGTTCAAGTCTTCTGTTATCACACGACCAAAGTATGGTTTTCCGTACTGAAGATCATTAACTTGGTTTTCTCAATACTGATGGTTACGCCCATTTTTCTTTTTTGCCTGTTGAATCCTCTAAAAGGCCTTCTCATACTCAGCAAAGCAAAAAAACATATCGTTTCTTCAATCCCTGAATTTTTGAAGATCACTTAATCAAAAAGGACCTCCTTGGTTCCAAGTCTAAAAGCAAATTGAAGGGTCCATATCTTCAGTGCATTTTCTTAGAAGTACGTTTTTAAGAAGTGGCTCGACTCATGATAGTCATGCTGCTAATAAGGCGATAATCAATAGGTAATGTAGTAATCCATTTAGTGAATAATTCTACTATTTTTTTTTAAGTAGTTCTTCCTTGCCCGAAATCTTTGGCGCCCTTATTACTCTGGCTTCGCACACATTGTCCACTGTGTCGGAGCGCCCCTGCTTACAACACATAAACATTGACTGAATGTAAGACAAACAAAGATAGTAGATGTTTGCAATTTTGTTAAAATGTTATGGACTTTTTCTAATGAAATTTGACCAAATTTAAACCAGTTAATTGTCATCCTGTTAGGAACGACGACATTTTAGAGTTTCGTTAGTAATAATAGTGTAACATTTTGTAGGATATTGCAATGGAAACAATAGCAAAAGTCACCAAGAGTACATTTCAAACAATAAAGTGAACTTGTACGCTATTAAAAGAATAACAAAGAGTATTACGAAATGCAACACAATATTCCAACTGATAATAGTTGTAATGATAGGGATTTCTAATGAGGATTTCCATGAATGAGACTTTGATGAGGTAAAATTCTAAATTCTAAATTTTCTAAAACACAAAACTTTGCCAGTTGAATAATTAGAATTCATTTAAAGGTTGTACTGCAATTATAAGCTTTTGACGAAGAATTGAAAGGACTTCTATACGACGACAAGCAATCTATAAAGTTTGATGCAATTTCGCACTTATCATATTGTCCAAACATTCCAAAATTTCAACAATATGTGAGATTTATTGATCGGTAAACTATGATTGATAAGTTTCGGTTCATAGAGCAAACAGCGATATCACTTGTCAAACAACAAATAGCAAACTGAATGAAGAATGTTAGACAGTTTAAATCTTGCTTTAAACATTATAACAAAGATCGTAAAAAATAAAGAACGACAATAAGTATTGGCTCCAAGTAACAGTCTCCCCGACAAAGACTTATAGACTAGGTCTTAAGGTCATAGTTGTCATTGTTGTCGTCGTCGTCGTTGTCGTTGTCGATGTGTTATCAATTTGGCCTTATCTCTGTAACAGAATGATGAGCAACGATGCGATAGTAATAGAGGGGAAAGAACCATAAATCCCCAAGTCAGTTATTTGTCCAAAAACACACTGTAATTTGTCACTGGAATAACTTTGCCATCAAGACACACACAATTGACTAAGTGAACACAATCGAGTAAGAATCTAGTGAATTTCAATGAAATTGTGCATAATTCAAATACTTTTCATGAATTTTAATGTTTGCAGAAAAAAAATTTTAATGTATCAGTTGGTCGATACTATATACATTAACCAGATATGTACTATAGATAGCCTTTTAGATAGAAATTGAATGGATATTTGTAGCTTTCAAATCGGTTAAAGCTCTTCTACTGTCATCTCTGAAGCTTTCAACAAGTGGCCGCGAGCGCACTCAACTGGAGAATACTTCACAACCATCTATTTCATCCTATAAAATTACCAATGGAGATACTAACACGATGATAAATCATTTAAAATGCACCCACTGTGTTTGTCCATTCTATAAATTCACATCAGACATCGGATGTTGGTTTCAATATAGTCGGAATAAGTAACGAATACGATCCGCCTTTGAAATACATCCACCCTCACTTTTTTTTGTTGTTAAAAACATCTATTTTTATTTAAATGATTTGTTTTTTTTTCGGTATGATGAAATGTAAAACAACTCAATAAAGTTTAGATTGAATGTTCACTGTGGTTAGTGGCAATAAACGTTACATTAGTCTGGAAAACAATAACAAACTACCTCGGAATTGGAGCGTGTTACCTGTTTATTACAAAAGTTTCTTTAACAATAGTGTCCAAGTTTCAACGACAACAAAAACCCTAGTCGCTACCACTAATAAGAACACAAAGTTACATAGTTTAAACGTAAATTAAGACAAAACAAAATACACTCTAAGGATATTCCAATTCTCTCTCTTTGTTCGAAATTATAATCCTTGCATTTCAGATGATTTACGATCATTATTTTGATATAAATCAATAACGAACTTGATATCTTAAGCTTAAACTATGCGTCAAGATAGATTGTCATCTTTGTATTCTGTTAACATAGGAAACGTTCAAAATTGCCTCCATGCGAAAACTGTAAATTAAAAAAAAAAGATCAAAAGAATGTGACAGGCAACATGTTGTCGCATGTGGACGTGACTTGCAGTTGTTTTCCCTACGTAATTGACTACCGAGGTATTGTTTGTAATTGTAATGTTTTAGCTGCCAAATAATGTTTCTATACAGGTTAAGCTTCTGTGCTATTACTTGTATCGCAACTTTCATCTACAGAATTAACGGAGAGCTTATTTTCAACTAGACATGCGTAGTCAAAATAATCTTTAGACTAGAACAAATCTCTAGTTGTGTGTTTTGTTAGTAGCTGTGTTTCGTAGAAAGTACACAAACAATAAAACTGTTCGAATAAATTCTAGGATCCAGTAGTAAACACCAGCAATAAAGACCGCTTATTATAAGAACTCACCACTGACCTCTCTCTGTTAGTAGTAACCAATGTGTGAAAAAATGCTCGTTAAACCGTTGTACAGCTGCAAGTATTCTAAATTTAGACTAACAATCATCTATTTTAACGCAAAACTTATAAAGTTTCCATAAATAACTAAAAAGGCTTTCAATGAATATTTAGCTCATAATAGTAAAGAAAATGCATACTAAAGCTTGTACATAATGGAAATATCGACCAAGATAAATTGAGAGTTCACAACAAACAAATACGAAATTAATAATTTACTTTTGCAATATTTTTTTTCAAGTTTCTATCAACAAAAAAGAAATATATTACGACAAAAAGAACCTCTAATGGATGATAAAATCAGGAGTCTCATCACGTCACACACACACAAAAAAAAAACATATCAAAATAATGATGATTATTTTCCCTTCTCATTATAATAAAATATTGTGAGTTGTGTTGAATAAATATAAAGAAAATCGAGAGGAGAAGCACTCCACTTGTAATAAATTCAACTTTAAGAACAAATACTACTGTTTGTTAATAAAACATGATGATATTTGTAATTTTGGTAGTTTCTTTTATGGTTATATTCTTATGATGGTTGGTTTTTGGAAATCGTATGGATAATTTGTAACGAATATATTATCGAAATATAAAAACCGTGATATTATTATTTAAAATCGAATTTCACTGGGGAGTGATTTTTTTTCTTCGGTATAGAAGAAAAATAGGTTATATATAACATGTCAAAATGTTGAAAAATACGGGCGTTAATATACAGTCTGTTGTCGTTTTCCGGCATTTGACAGTTTTATATTGAAATGTGATATGTTTACAGAACCGATTCATACAGTATTATTATCTATGTATGTGAATCAGGAATTTTACAAGGAAAATTATGGGAAAAAACCCCCGAAATAAAACGAACAAAATGGCTTAGAGAAATTTTCGATTAAAATGCATTACTTCATTATACAACAGCAGAATGAAGCCATTTAATAACCGATAATTCGCATCTAAAATTTGTACGCCATGAAGATGATGAAATTATATCAAATTATAGAAGAGTGAGGACGTATTTTATGCAAAAGAGCCAAAATGCAACTGTAGCTTTTAAGGTAGTTTTTCCATTTGAGAGTTCGATTTTTGGCAAAAGTCTCAGCATTATAAATCTTTCTTCTGCTTCAAACCACATTCTTAAATGGTTGGTGGCCTTTTATTGCTAAAGAAGAGTTTGCATTCAAGTTAGTGTTTGTAACGAAAGCAAAACATTTTATCGACAGATTTTGAGTAATTGAACCAACAGCTTTTCAATATTTCTCCATTAGCAAGCTTTCAATACAAAAATTGTAGAGGAAACTGCTTCTTGCATTTATCCAAAGCACAAGAAAGTGCCTCAGTACTTTTTCAATTAAATTTTGGGGTGACTATCGAATAAGATGAAAAATCTTGTTTTTTTCATTTTCTCCACGAGTCTCTCCTTCTTTTACCTACCCACCTCCTGCCGCTCATTATTTTTTGTTTGGGTTGTTTCCTTCAATTGTTTTGGTTTTACGTTCTTTTCTTGTTCATCTTTATTAATAAAAGTTTTTGTATTTTTTAGTCGTACAAACGAGAACATACATATAACATCTCGATTTTGCGCCCCCTTAACTTCAGCGCCCTACCAATAGTCTCCTTCAAAAAATATTGAAGATGATCTCTCCTACTGTTTAACTCTGATGGAGATGTTTCCTTTACATATTGTGATATTTATGTCGTGATCCGATGTGACGTTCTGTTATCACCCTTGATAATTATTTATAGGAGAGTACGACAGATGCTAATCAGCTGTGTGGATTGATTCGGAAACTATAGTGCACATAATGTATTGAAGTTTAATCGATTATCCAGAATTCTGTAGGTAGATTCATCAAAACTATCCAATCGTAATCGATTTTATCCTTTTACAATCAAATTGTCCATTCTTTCAATTTAGTATCGTTCCAATCTATATTTCTAGTTCGTTTTGTGTACTTGTTTGTTAGCTAATTTTCAACAATTGTTGGCATGTTGGTACAATTCAATAATTTTTAATATTGCAGAAACACAGTTTAATCAAAGAGAGCTTGTTATCAGTGTCTGATTAAATATGCGCAATAAAACAATTCGTATTTTTACCATTATTTTTGTAAATTACCACAACTAAACCTCCAAATACCCAATACAAGTACTTAACATTAATATCGTAATTTAAATGTATTTTTAATGTCATTACTAAAGTTGCTTAATATAGTTACTATTATTACCTACCCTGGAATAGTTGATTATTCTCACTACCACTCTATAGTCAATCAATAGTTATAACTTTTTAATTAAACCCCTCGTTGGCTTGTTATAGATTTTCTAAAACTTTTTTATTAATTGAACTATTCCTTAGGTACTGATCTATTTTTCGTTTTTAATATAAAAACTTTCCCAATTCAAATTATTAATTTTCATTGTCCCCTAATATATGTTTCCTCTTTTTTTCTTTCTTTATTTTTATTCATGTTGGTGAACAACAATAAGTTTACTATAATTTAGATGCCCTAGTAGCATGTGTGGCCGCACAAAAATGGTCAATCTGCCAAGTCAACAAAACTTTGAAGAACTAAAACGACAATATTTCATATCTATTCTAACATATGACTTGATCCCAAATAATAAATAATAAAAAGACCAAAAAAAAAAAAATTGAGACATCTCTTACATCTGTTTAAGTTGTTCTAACGCAAGCAGATTTTAATCGAACGATAGGGGCAAAAAAGCAAAATTGAAACAGCCCTTTTGTAGCTTAACTGAAAGAAACAAGATGAGTTCTCTATAAAAATTAACCTTAAGAAGCTACAGCAAAAGCAGTTTTATTTACATTTTTAATTGCGTACAACCAACATCAAAGAAAGTTCACTATTTAGGAAATATTTATTTTCCTTTAATTGTAATTTAGTTTGTTTAGGTTATCGTATTTTAAAATGTACGAACAAAATTGATGATTTCCTATATAAGATACGCCTTTATGGTTGTATTTCAGCATCAAGTCGTGCATATCTAACATTGTCAATATAGGCGGACGTCACGTCTTTCGGTTTAACAAAAACAAGAGCAACTTTAATATATGTATGTATATAGAAGAGACGTATTTTATATGTTAGCCAGTTATTTTATTCTCAAAGACAAACAACGTTTATATCTTATAATACTAATATCATCCATCTTGGAACGTGACGTCTTTCTAGATGCATTTACGCAAATGAAGAAAATGAGAAACCACCAACTTATGACGCATTCAAGCAATTATAGAGCTAGACGACAAAAACGGAAATAAAACAAAATAAACCAATGAAACAACTATAATATAGTATACGGTTAGTTTAAATGATATCCAATTGTTTTTTACATTGATAATAAAGCATCGTTTGAATTGTGTGCCAAATTAAAATCAAGACTACTTGTGAAGCTTTTAACGTAATAAAAGGGGCGAATTTCGAGGGATTTTCGTTGAATTGCTGAAAATCTACACGACTCAAGACCAACTCAATTGATGTCATTTTACAACAATTCGAGTATAGCGCGAATTAAAAAAAAAAAAAACAACACGAAACTCCTTAAAGTTATAAAATTTTAGTTTTCATGTGATAATATACGACAAATTGGGTGAATCTCATATAATGAGATGGTAGATAAAAGATCTCTACTGACACAGTTATTCACATAACAGTGTCATATTCATAACGCCCGCGGCAACCAATTAAAGCGTTGACGTCAAGACGCCAACGATGCTGCTTCGTATATGATGATTCTTCACTAGGTGTTCATTTAACGTTTTTTTTTCTTCTTCCTTATTTATAATAACACCAGGTGCTGTAGTGCTAACAAGCAGTTGTTTTATGTATTTACAACACACTTACACATATTTCAGTTCTTAAGAAAATCTACAAGAGAACAAAAACAAACACGACGCCAAGAAGATTATTCATTTCTTTTTTGATCACAAAGATGATTATTTTGCTTAATTAGATTATAAAATCGAATAAAATCAAATTAGGATTCATTAATTATAAGCTTTGGTCAAACATGGTTGAGTTTCATTACAGATTAATTTTATCTAGACGACTGAACAAGAGAATAAATGAAAATGTAGTTTCGAAAACAATCTTCGTTACGGTTTATTATTAACGCCAAAACGACTGCGTTTTGAGATAAAAGGCATTAGATATTTGAGAAGAAAAAAAATCGATAAAAAAACTGAATGATATTTAATAACAGTTGATTTTACGAAACTTTATTGAATAAGCAAATTGGTTAAATTTATAATAGGAAATAGGGAAACTTTAAAGCGCATGGATTTGTGGATCAATGCTTCTCGTTGTCAAGCAGTGCCATAAACGAGCGAGATAGGCGTCTAATAGTTTTCAATCGTAGAAATACTCAGATTAATTCAGATGGAATAGTTGGAAGATAAAGCACAATGGATTTATTTTGCGTAATTGTTAATACATTGAGTTATTATGACGATCACCAACTGTAAACAAATTAACTGAAATATGCTCAAATAATGAGTGTAGTTGATATTAGAAATAAAATTATCTTATGTGACACTTAAAACGCTCCTATAGATTAACAATTTTATAAAAATCTACAGTATTCAAATCCTAGAAGATTATTTTGGTTCATGCTCAGTAATACTGGATGTGATATCAATAAACCATGACCGGCTTCATAATTTCAATACTCCTATACGTTTAATGAATTCCAGTACATACTGCCTTTGTCTCATCATTGTTGTCTAGCGCATTGCTGTAAAATTATCAGCTGTAGCATGATCGTGATGCCTGAAATGTTGGAATTTAAACTACCGCAAAACATGACACACAATGTCGACAATGATGATGCTGATTCGCTCAAAATGTTTGAAAATTACAAAATACCTAGAAGGCAAATATGTTGATTATTTCCAAAAAAATATTAATTTCTTCTTCAACAAGAGAAAAATGAAAACTAGATTTAATTAATGTAGTATTTCAGTTATCAACATTAAAGATTTAGTTGATTATTTCCACCACACCACAAAATGGCCTGTAAAACTTGAATTTCAACTGAAAAGTGGCGTCGTGGTATACACCCCAAATAACCGAAACAAATCAGTGTTAATTTAATAGAAAGATGGAAATAAACAAATAAAACAAGATTAAACTGATAATCCATTATCGATAATAATTACTAATTAGTAGATTAATGCAATCATTAATAATTAAAAGTAGGGAATGGGAATGTCAAAGTAAAACTTACCAATGCTTAGTGGACGTTATAGATTTTATTTGTCATCTGGAACAGTAAAAAAAAATGAATTATTATGAATTTCGCAGCTAAAAATTAGCAACAATGATAAATTACATCAAAAACAAAAAGATTTACGAGTTCTTTGTAATTTGAAGAGAGATGTAGGGGATCAATGATTAAACTAAAAGACTTCTATCAACTATCTTTTTATCCTTGTCTTACTTCTTCAAGTTTCTTGTATCCACTTCAAGGTTTACAGTGGATGTGATAAAGATATTAGGATGTTTCTCTAACTACGTATATAATTAGTCTAGATTAGAAGATTCAAATTGTAAGTTGTAATTCCTATACGATATAATGACGAAAAACAAACTTTTGAACCGAAAATTAAGTAAAACATAGTCTAAATTATAGCGCAAACTGTAATATGAAACAGTTTATTTTAATTACATTGCAGCATGTCTGCTGCATTAGTAAAGTGCACATCGACACAACATAAAATTCAATAAAAAGACGTGTTAATTTTGATAATCAACATACCTTTTAGGAACAAAATTGAATTAATTAGTGCTAAATATCATAATCAAACAATTTAATTGTTAACATTAAGCTAGTAAACAGATTGAATTATCTTGGCATTGGTTGGACAAGGTGATAAATCTTGTAGCATTTGAGCGTTCAGTAAGTTGAGCATGAAAACACGTCACGATCATGTTAATGAGAATGATCTATATGTATATGAAAATAAACTAAGGTCATTTTGCGTTGTTTTTGTTGTTGATATTAAACACACAGAAAAAAAAAGAAAAACCGTTGCGGTATAATCGACCCTGAAAGTAATACTAATTTTGAATTTATGAAAGTTTCATCATTATAGAATAAGATTTTCGTCAATAATGGTCAAGTTTTTGCTATATAAAGTATATTTTTTTCCATCTTTCGATGAAAGAAAACAGCAAGTTTCCATTAAAGAAACACGATAATAATGTCGGTGTTGCTCAAAGTTCTTTTGAGAATGTTTGCATTATTTAGAAGGAGTATACTCCCTTGGTGTCTTGAAACTTTCCAAATCAACAATTCCTCGAATTACACCAGAAAAATTTAAGAAGGTTTTCATATATTGTTAAAGGAAACTCTGAAAAATACTGAAATAAACTGTAGCTTTATTTTAAGCTTCTCAGTTTCACTCATGCTCTAATAAAATTAACTTAGATTTACTAATCCTGACAGGCGGAGTCAATTAACAAGAATAACGTCAATGTAGAGAGGAAAGAAACTGACTAAAATATTTTCTTCGTGTTATGTATGATACTGTTGAGTATCAGTTGACAAGTAAATAAACACAACAATGGTTAAAGAAAGGAAAACAGAATAGAAGTGAATATGTACAACATATATCTTTCCCCATTACTTTTACATATATATAAAATCTAGACTGAAACATTACGAGAATAACGTATTTTTATCTTGTCTGTCACTTACTGTTACTGTCCCATGGGCCAAGTGAAATATCGTAGATCTACGTCAGAGATTTTTAAGCACCACTTCACTTTTTTACATGTCAACTATTCAGCAGATTTAACCATTTAAGACTCATGAGGCTGCCAAATAATCAATAAGTATTCAAACAGTTAACACACGTATACATTCAATCTTCTTTTAAGTTGCTTTATTTGACTTTGAATAAAAGACTTTAATAATTGCTAACACAAGAGGCCTACTGGTAATTCCCACAACTCTTGTTATTCAACTGTAATCTCCTTTAGAACCTCTCAAAGTTAGGACAGTAAAATTATTATAATACGCTGAATACATTACTAGAATGGAAAATAATTGATTTTTTTTTACGAAAATTCGATTGTTTTTGTATCCGAATATATATGAACAAGATGATATCGACCAGTATTGATGCATCAAAACATCAGTTTCGGTGTAATCGTCCTGATAAAAACAGCCGGATGTTATAACGACCAACGCAGCCGACACCTGAAAAGCATTTCGCCAAACACTTATCACTGAAGCTAGATAAAAATTTTCCGGTATATATACATTAGTCTTGTCATCAAACCAACAACAACAACAACAACACAGTGATATTTTTCCAGTTTTTTCCGTATTTACTCACAATTTTCGTTGGTAGTCTATTATTCTACCACTATCGCCATTAAATAAAAGAAAGCTGTATATATCGGAAAAGCAAATATTGTTGAATAGCAGACGACAAGTGGATGTTGAGAGCAACAACCGTACACTTTGTTCAGCTATCAATTGAGTTTCTTTCGTTTTTTCCTTTTTGTTCTTTCAATAATAGAAATTATTTCCCACCGTGTAATTTGTCTTTGATTGTTCCTTTTTTTTTAAAAGCATTCACGATATCTTGTATTTTATCGTGACGCTTTACATAATGCGAAAAAGAACCGCAAACCGTCTATTTAATTCTATCTCTTTCACAAACAGAAATGAAAATTCCCTCTTTTTATACAACTGAGAATTTAAATTCATTGAATTCATTGCAAGTATTACGATAATTTTCTCAATTGTGAATGTAAAATTTGATTATCAAACACTAAATAGTTTATAATCTATGATAGTTTAACATTTCCTATAATATGCAATTGAATTATTGTTCAATTTCACCCTGTCTTCTTTTACTAATCGTTAAATATATTGAGACAAAATTCAGTTTATCTCGATAATAATGGATTCAATTCATAATAATATTGATCTATAGGAACATCTTGGGTCTAATGATGATTAATTCCAAGTGAAACAGGAATTCTATCTAATATTAGAGGTACATTTGTAGACTGATGAATATTTAAACTCAATATTCTAAATATATATGTTTGAATTGTAATAATACAAAGATGGATTAATTGAACAAAACATCAATACATACATAACTGTTTATCATTAGCTCGAATTTAATTATAAATTATGAATTTGTAATCACAACACGAGATGATCAAAATTTCAATTTTATTGGGAATAAATTAGTCTGAAACATAACTGGCTATATTTCAGATATTGATTGTGTTCGGCTTGCTTATTATTCGGTATTTGCCATATTTGTAATTATATCTATAAAAAATGATGTAAAAAATTGTCTGAGTTATGTGGGGGAGACGATCCGAAAAAAATTAATTGTAAGCCGTTTCGCCCGGCGCCTCCACCAAAAATGAATAGCGAATTTACAATAGAAGATACTTATTTTTTTTTCTATGTCTTTGAAAGGAACTTATAGATAACAATATACGAAAAATAGGCGTATTAAATGTGGTCACATTAATTAGCGATCACTGTATCTTTTCTCTGTTCTAATTAACAATCGTTTGATTGTTTGCTATCTACTACATTCGGAATTTCACCATCAAATCGATCTTATTTTAGATACCACATCTCATTTAGAACTAGAAGATTATATCGAAGAAATCAATTATTTTTTATATGATAGATTTTCATTCCTTATAAATATTTTATTTTTCCATCAACTACTCTAAAAAGGAAATAGAACTTTTCAAGAAAATATAATGTTGATAATAGTGCATGAAATATCCATTATTAGGAAACTCAAGACTGAATGTTCTATTCGTATAAAAATTCAATGTAGATCCAACAAAGCCGGAAGCACTATTATAAGTATTACAAAGAAAACTTAGTTTTTTAGTAAAATCTATTAAGCTTTTGTTTAGCTTATTTATTAAACATAAAGAGAGAACGAATCAATTTAGAAAAGTTTTCTAAGTGATTAACAAGGATCAATCAGAATAAAACATAGGCAAGCATTTTACTTATTTCAACGTTCTTTGGAATACATGATACAGAAAAGGGCTTACACGTAAATGAATGCGATTGTATCATTCAACGATTACAGTGAAGTAATATGGGGAGACACTGAGCCTAATAACGCACTGGCGCGACTAATCGCCTACATTTAATTGCAGACATAATTCAGTAATCAGTCTCTAATTCATAGAACCTACTTACGCGACTAGTTGCAAGCGGAAATTAGTGAAAACGAACGATATCGTTGACGGTTTTTGCAACGACGAACATGAGAAATAATAGTGTAGCTTCGAGTTGCATTTTACCGCGCGCGTATTCGCGAGTATAAAAATCGCGTACAATTAGCCACACGCGTTAGGTCATGTTGATGAATAGGTTAAGACTTGAAGCACTTCACGAGTAACGTATTCCTATTAGATAATACAACAGAACAATTGAAACAACAAATTTATCAACTATCATCAGTACGTTTGAATTGTACAAAGCTTATCACAGTGGACGTATTAACGACAAAACATATAGTTGGGTGAATCAACTATTAAAACATTGAAACCACATAAATACACAATTACAATTGAAATTAACTCTATTTCAATTCGAAATAGGGTCCATTGTGGGTATTATAGTTGTATTATATTTGGAAAATTTCGTTTGAATTTCCAGTTTGTGTCACTTCAATTTGATAACATTGAAAATATATATACATATATAGAATGATAATGGTGAATATAAAATTTATCTATACAAAAAAACAATATGTGTATAGCTTGAACGGCATGCGAATAAAACGTGTAATGTATTTCATATCTGACGGTGACACTTTCTAATTCAACCAAATAAAATATTTGACTCGCACGCAATTATAAAAGGTTTTACGTTATAAATTAAGATCATTGTATGGTTTTGAATAAAGTAGATTGTCCTATACGGCGAGTACATACAAAGCTAAATTCCTATAAAGCACCAGATTTTGCGACTACTAATTTAAGAATTAAATCGGGTTTAGTTGAGCATTAGATTGTTTGCTTCATAGTTACCAGCCACTTATCTTTCATTGTTGTTCTACATAATAACATTCTTATTAAATTATCTTCGTATATATGCCATTCATTTTTAAAATACTGTTCTATTTGGTGAAATATAGAAAATGCGCGTTATATAAAGAAAATTCTCGTACAGCACGATTTTCCACAACACGTAGGTGCTCATATAGCGCGTTATATGGCAGTCTACTGTATTCATTAATCGAACGAAAATAGGACAATTATAGTTCGTTTTTTGGCAAATAATTGAAATTATGATTGCATCTTTGCATTTTTACAAATTAAGGTTTCATTTGCTTTTATAATGCAAGTAGTCCGATAAAATTGTGAGTTTTCGAATTTATTTAGAAAAACTATTGATGTTTGATAACGGAAACGCAACCAATTTTAAGTTTAACTTTGGTATAGTTTTCCTGTTGTTTTCATAGTTTCGTTTTTGGTTGAATATAAAATTCAACGGTCCGTGTATGTTGTCGATTATCAATATGGTGGAAAATGTTGAGATAACCACTCAAGTTGTTACAGTCATTGCGTTTTATTCCATTTTTTTGTTCCCAGAATTTCCATTCGATTCCCTTCTATTATTATCAGTTACATTAAATAAATCTTGATAAAAACTAATTATATGCCACATTTTCAATGTTTGTTAATATGAAATATGAATATCACTAATTGAGTTATGCATGAAATTGTTGGGGTATAGAAACAGGCATTGTAAACATCAACAGGAAATTTTGTAATTTATGTTGAATATGTTTGTTTTGATATTGAGGAAAAATATTTCATTATAGAACATATTCAAAGTGAATTTGCAATTAATATAATCTTGGTTAGTTTGAATTATATTCGTATCCTTCCTGTGTGCCGTTAATAATCAGTAATTTATAATTTAGTTATTACTGTGAGTGTGTCTGTCAAAATCAGTGGGGCTCCATGTTGACAACAAACACACATAACCGCACAACACGTGTCTATGACAACATTGTCAAACGAACTGAATCCAACTCTTATATGCCCTCATGTTCTAATAAATTCAACGAATTGATTAATAAAACTTTCAAAACAACAACAATATTAATAAACTGTTAATTCTATCCAAGTTCCATAAAGAGACATTTTAGAAAAAGCAATTTAAGAATTGCAAACGAAAAAATCGCCCCCTGCGCTCTGTATTTCCAACATATAAAATATTCAACCGTTTCTCCTATTCGGATGGTTGAAATTAAATATATGCGACCGGTGGTGCAACTACAGAAAATATTGGAATTTCAAGAATAGAAAGACGTATAATTTCATACATTCACGAAATTTCTTGTTTGTTCCACTTTGATCGTCAATTTTGATATTTTAAATATTATATCCAGACGAGACACGAAGCAATTTATTGGAAAACTGAAAACCGGAACGGGCAAGCAATCTGTTTGAACATTCACTGACTGGTTGAAAATAATAGAAATAAGAATCGTATAAACATATCTATATATAGTGAAGATATCTGACAGAAAGAAGACAGTTTTCAGTTGCTTGACATATAAAAATTTCGTTTGGAATGCTGGCAATTTATATTCAACTATAACATTTAAATCTTGTAAACAGAATTTATCGTTTAAAGGAGTATCGTGATGAAGAATATTTTATGACAAGTTATTCATCTTACAATTGTGCAAGATAGATTGCAGTTATAGTTGGAATAGGTACAAAACGACTATTCTCGTAAATCTTATTAACTTAAAAGGAAAACTTAATATCATTAAGTTTTTTTCTATCGATCGGCATGTAGAGAAATTATTAAATTGAGCTAGTCAGCTTTGTTCATTTTATTAAATTTACACATCAAGAGTATACGTGTGATTGCCTTTAACAAAAAGTTACAACCAAATACGGCATGTTTAAACCGCTTGATACTGAAATAGATGGTATAAAATGAGCTTCTATATCGTTGGAAATCCCAAGTGATTTTCCACGAACTAATTTCAAAAGCCGCGAAACCTCTTAATCCCTTGACATGCAGATAAAGCTCTAGAATACGTTATGATAAAATTATGAAAGCATTGTTGAATTTTTCACCACGTGCAGACATAACTTTAAAGAGAAATTTTTGTTGAACTGACTATTCGGAAAATAATCCAAACCTTACTTTACAATGAATTGATGTTATATCGTCAATAGCGGTTTTACGTCTATTGTTTTGTGTATGACCGGTACAATGGTAATCAATACTGTTCTTTCAACAAGTAGGAATTGAAGTGTGGTTATGGGGCTTTGTAACTGTAATAGAAAAGTTTTCTTATTGAATAGACACGATACAAAAAAAAAGTAAAACTGCGGATTTTGTGTTGTTGTTTTTTTATTTATTTCAACTACATGTATTTTCTATTTGGTTACTGGCCAAATGGAAATCAATACAATAACAATTAGTGATGAGGATTTTTTTTGGGTTTTCTATTACGTCAAATTAGCAACACGAACAATGTAACTTTCTGTGTATTGTATTGCATTATTATTCTTGTATTGCAATAGAGTAATAGTGCGCATTATTGAATCCCCCCCTGTTGTCAAACGAGCTTAATATCGTTCAGCCCTCTTCTGCCCCATCATCAAAATTGTAGCACAACGTCTTGTATTGTCGTTAGATAGGATAACAATATTTGTACATCTTGTGTGTATGTGTCTTGAAGTTTGCTTTTACGACCGGATCGATAATATAACATCATTGTGTCCTTTCAACGTGGTCATTTCTACACACATCTACATATACATTTGGGGTAGGTTTTATAGATAGCATAAGTACCATTGAAACGTGTACAATATGGGAAAGTCGTCGCTGTGGAAGTTACAAATGGCATCGTTACTGGATGTGTGTGTTCTAAGGGTCGTTTCGTATCCACAGCCAATTATGTTATAAAAAAAAAACCACCCGCTATCATAAGATGACACTTTAGGATATTTGTCATCCTTTGAATGACCCAACACGTATACTTATGGGTTAGAATATCAACAACCCTCTACAATATGAATTAAGAATTTCACTTATAAGTGGAGTTAGAAATAATTGTGGAAATTGAGGCTTTATTTCCAATCTCTCAACGAATGAGAACGTACTAACGATCGTGTTGTGGTTTCACTACCAATTAGATATTAAAGGGAAGTTAGTTAGTTGTATGGGGATGTACGGCGAACTACCTTCTAACTCAAATACATGGTACTGTTGTTTGGTTTCTTTAGGATATACGATCCGGATTAAAACTAGCAATTCAGGTGCATTTTGAGCTTTGGATTATTATCCTTGTGAGACCTATTGTTAATCCCTTCACTGTTAAGACGGTTATCCTTGTGTTCTAAATGCTAACATGAAAGCTTTCTACAATTAAATTTTATACTTTGTATCTCGTATTTACTTGTTCTAATAATTTATTCCATCATGTAAATGTTTGGATTTTCTATTGTTGAATACTAAACACATTTTATATATGCATAAGACATTAAGTCCTTATTGTAGAAATTATCTTTTCACCTTCACCGATCTTGCTTAATCTCAATCAAAACGATTTTATTAATGAATTTTTTATTTTTCAATTTAACTTTATATTTTCACATAAATTATTAATATTTTTCGATAAAATTGGCGACATATAATGAAATGTTGCTTGGTTTGCGTGCCACTCAGATTACACCCTTATTTTAAACTTTTTCAAAATAGTGTCGGACATACTAATGAGAAAATTCCACATCATATGACACTGCACGCTTATTAAATCCGGTAGAAATTGCTACATTTATGCAAATTTACAACCAGAAAGTTATGCGGTGCAAATTCCTAATGTAAACTTATTAAAAAAATTTCGAATTTGTATTTGGTTAAAAATGTGTAGTTTTCAATCGACAATTATTCACGTTTTTATTGTAGAAAACACGCAATTGTCATAATATTGAAATACTCCAATAAAAAACTGTCTGGAATGCATAGAGAAGAATTGAAAAATGTTTGTAACCTATCTCGCCTGGCGCATCCACCATAACCGAACAGTGACGACTCCAACGATCAATATTGTCTATATATATCTATATATCTGTCATCTAGGATAAGGATTTGACTATTTGTGCCATTGTCAGTTTATCTAAAAGCTATAATTCTTCTAATCTGAATCGAGTTGATTTGTAAACTTCTCCACTTCAATTTTTAGTTGTTTGTTATGTTAAACTTACCACTCGATTTCCGACAATTACACAACATATAGTTTTATTTGTAGTTACCCTAGAGATAAGATATGGCTTGAATAATACATTACGACCGGCGTTTACGTTTAAATAATTACATTCTAAACTATATTTATTATTTGGGTAACGTAGAAAGTTAACAAATGAGGCACCTTGCTTATGGTAAATCCTATGGGAGAACATAGTAAAACTGATCCCTGTCTGTGGGCAAAACTGTACATCTTAATATACCATACAACATCAAATAACAACTTTAGAAAATTGTTTGCTGATTTTACGATATCACGTCACAATAACTTTTGGTTTACTACTGTAAGATACAACCATAGAACTAGTTAATATTTGATCAAGCTCTTTCCAGTATTGTTCAGGTGGAATAACCGGGTAGTTGAGTGTATAAAACCTTAGTTCAATACAATATAGAAAATTGCAATCGATTTAATGTTATTGGATAAAAGCAAAGTATTGTTACAAGTTTGTAGAACAAAAATAAGACACTTAAATTTATTGTCTCTACTCGAATTCTAGTTATAAATACGATAATTACTGCTATAGAGTATACTTAGATTTATTAAAAATAAATTGAGTGTTTTTCTAAAACCTCGAAATAACGTAATATTGATTTTATTAAATCAATTTTGAAGAACGAACGAAAAATTCACTGTTTACGTGTGGCTTTTTTCACTAGCCTAATCTGATTTTTTTATTGATAATTGAAATAGAGACCCACGTGGATTGTTGCTTTGAAACGAAACTACGCCAATAAAAGAAATGATTCGTTACTTTTTCAGTGGAAAAAATTGAATGTGAAATGGAATAATCCTCGAAAGCTCTCCTACCATCAAAGCTTTATACTAGCATTCAGTTGTAAGATAAAGGAGTAGACCGGAGAAAAAAAAACTTGATTTAAATTCGTACCTGTACTCTTTTCTGCATGCAATACTTTTAGAAACATGAATTTTAGAGCGAAATTTAAATTGAAGAACCAAGACTACTTTTATTTGCTGTAGTGGAATATTAGGAAACAAATTATTTGTTTGTTCTATCCCAAAATACAAAATGTATGGATTTCCAATATTTCAAATTCAATTTTTTTGTTGAATAAAGTGCGATTAGTGAAAATCAACGTCAATTTTCGCACAAGTCGATTTGAATTCCAGAGTTTGCATGAAAAAAATTTGACGTTTGTGTGAGAGATTTCAAAGTTTGGTTTATTTTGAAATAAATTAACCGTGTAAATTTGTTGCCAACAATTCCACCACCAACAGTGAAACAAACAAAACACAATATGCTATATAGGTTGGTTTCTCGGTGAATTAATAGGCTTCTAGTTTTGTGAAATTGGATTAGTTTGGACGAACTGTCTATATTTATTATTGAAATTTGTGTATTTGTAATATTTGATTCAAATACGGCCGGACAAAAGGTGTACAATTTCAATTTATATATTTATACGTTGATGTTTTTAATTTATTTCAACGATAAAAACGGATGTATTCTTTGTGTGGTCGTCGATGGCTTTATCGATAATTTATAGGTCATTTCCTGACAGTATATATACTTTATTGAACGGAGCAAACTAAAAAAGACGTGACTTCATGTATCAAATCCCAATGGCGACGTTCTTGGACCAACTTAAATTGATTTCATAAAAATCTTTCGTTTCTACTATTGCATTAGATTCTGTCGTATAGACTATAGAAGTAATAGAAAGAGTTCTTAAATCTATTTCGTCCGGAATATAACCGGATAAATCAGTTTTTCGACCAATATTTGCATAATTCACTTATAGGTCAATATGTATTTTCAATATTCTTCTTCAATCGAAAATCTTTAATCAACTTTTTATGATGGAATTTTTCTTTTTTTTACCCTGATTTCTTTATATCGTTTCGTTCGTAAATAACTTGCCGCTTTTATATGCAATGACAAGTTTTAAAATATGTAGACAAGATCAAAAGAGAAAGATTAAAGAACAGTTAATGCAGCAATAAACGTAAAAAGGATCAAGAAACATGGTCATGATTACAATTCAAAATGGTGTACTATATCAAGTTATCCTGTTGGAGATTTTCATGGTTCAGTGTCTTTTTCGTAAAGATTATCATACCAATTACGTATACAACAGACGAAAATTTTTACGACATCCCACATCACTGTTAAAACAAAAGTACCTAATTTCGTTTAACGCTAACAATCACCATAATAGAAGCAGATTTTTTTTACAGAAATATGAAAAAGAATAATAAATCTTGGGAGATAATTCATTTGAATCACAATACACAAAGAGAATTGAAAGAATTTGTTATTTTAATCGTCTTAAGTAGATTTACAATTCTTATTCTTACTGTCGCTGATCTATGGAAGTTTGCAATTTTTACGCCTGTTATCACAGATATCGTTAGTATTTTCCTCTGTTTAGTAGAGATAACAATATCAAACATTTGAATTATTTATTTATGCGGAATTGTTGGTGAAAATGGTCGCTCTGGAACAAAGTGAAAATGAATAACGGAAGTAGCTGTTTTGAGAATAGAGTTTGAATCAATCCATCATCTAGACGATGACATTTTGAATTTGGCAATGAACTTTTTTCGGGAGAAATCACTTTTCTCTCCTGAACAGATATAATGGAATTTGGAAACAATGCAATTTAGTCAACTTTATTAAAGTGGAACGTTTCAATTGTTTTATAAAAATAATATTTGCTTTACCATCAAGACTATACTGTCTTTTATTTGTTTTTTCAATAACAACGGCTAATGTTCATCTCTTATTAAATTTAGCTTAGAGCTGAATGCGAATGACACGAAAACGAGAAGAGAGTTATGTTAGAAAATACCAAATCATGCAGTTTTGCTCTTATTGTTAAATCCATTAAAAGACTAAAGCTCCACGTATACACGACACATACTTGCATGTGCATTCATGTGCTTTCCTTCTACATTATCCATGCATACTGCACAATCCTCAATTCGAACCGAATTTCTCTCATAAGCTGTCACAGAAAACATACGATTGCACGTGCAGAATGTGGAATCGCTCAATCAACACCATACACAGTTAGTTGTGCAATCATGTGATGCATGTGTCGTGTATTTGGGGCTTTACAAAGATTCATCTTTTCATGGTCTGTACTACGCAAGAGTGGGAAAATATCGTTAACGGAGCAATAACAAAGAAAAGTAAATAGATAGTTCGATATATCGTTATTTATACATTCTGCGCAACTATATTCAGATGACGTATTGACAAAATTTCCTGAAATACACGATCAACAGAGTTGAAATCCTGTAGGACGATAGTGTAGAGACTCGGACAGACGTAAGAACTCGTGGAGAGGAAGCTAGATCTCACTGTCAAATGGAATACCATAAAATGTGAAGAGGAGCAAATCTCACCTGTGAGGCGGCGCTGATCACTTTGAGCAACACTGGGCAAATTTTAAAAACGTCAGTTCCATTTTGATTCCGACTATGAACCGAAAGGAACAGAGTAAGCACTTCAGTGTTTCATTGGTTGATTATGAATGACAAAACCGTTAAATTTACATTGATGTATTGGAAAATGACTGTTGAAAACCCATGTCCAATACTAAAGTCGTTGATTAATTTGTAACATTTCAAACGTTATTGATGTAAATGTCCAATTCACTTTGGCACACAGCAGCCGATAACCACCTAAAATCCATCAACTGATTTTAAAGGCAACAATCCTTTTACGTTACATTGAATTTCTTTATGAATATGAAGTTAAAAACCATAAAGATCGGTAATTTTTTTTTGGATAAAAAGGATATTTAATAGTTGGGTAATTCCACTACTTAAAATTATTTCCATTAAAACTTTAGTAATCCGTTTCGATTGAAGTTGTAAACAGTTTTTCTTGTTTTCAAATTCCCCACAGTTTTTAAAATTTGATTAAATCTTACAAGTTTATTTTAATATCTTGTAAGACACTTTAAACAGATCACTAAATGTCTTTCTTAATTCTGGTAATTTAATAATAAAATCAATAACGATCGTTTTCATCCTTTTAGTGCTAACCTAGACATATTTAAGAATTGTTTCCTAACATAATGTTGTTAACGTTATCAGGGGCACATTTACCATGACGCTATCAGGCCCCAAAATTATTACTAGTTTTGGTCCTAAAAAGGCTACTTCAATGTTTGACAATAGGAAATCAACGGATAACTGATCTTTTTACACCTGGCTTCTGTGGTTCTTGTTGAATCAGCAATAAATGCTAGTTTCGTGCCAAGAACGACTAGTAGTGAACAAAAAAAAAACATTTCCTTACTGGACTGGAACTGCGAATTTTCATTGGCTGAAAGTATGGCAGGTACATCTATATGTTCGAATCATTCTTAGGAATTATTCAAAGTTACGCTGAATTCAAATGCAATAAATTGGACGTAGTGGCATGACTGATGCTGACAATGAGTTGGAAATTATGGTGAAAACGTACCTAAAGTTGAGGTAAAAGCCACTAATAATTTCATTATTGCTGTTAATTTTTTACTATCAAAAAAAAGCTTGTTGATGTAATGACAATAACTGTATTTAGAGAATATTCTGTATAGGCACACAAAGACAATAATTTTACTGTTTAAACAATTTAATTTAAAACAAGAATTCTGTGGTTGTTGTAATTAAACCTTTAACTGTTGTTCTCCTGAGTGTTATCTACCCTACCCTCTTGTCTGTGATACAGCAACACATATAATGCTCGTGAAGGGTTATGGTAAAAGTAATTTTGACAAAATTAAGCTGATTTTTTTTTCTATACTTATAATAGTTATTCAAGAGAAGAAGAAAAAAAAAACGCACGCAAATGTTTGGATATTTTAACATGCAAAAGAAATTCAGATAGTCTTTAGTAATATTACAACATTTAAATTTAATTTTAGAAAATTGCTTTATTTCAACGTGTATAATTTTCATTTTATCTTGATGTAAGTGTAATAAAGATAAGGATCTTTTCTCTTAAATTTTTCTAGCTAGAGCAATATAACACAGAAAGTGTAGCAATGAGTTGATGAAATGTACTTAATTAATTAACAAAATTGTAAATAAGTTAATAAAGATAAATCATTAAAAAAAAAAACTACATTACAACTTTAATCTACTAACATTAGTGTAATGCTGCTTTTCACGTTATCATTAATGTTTAAGCACTTTAATTTATAAAATGCGGTACACAGTGGTTAAGTGGATAGATACAAAAATAAAATGAATAACAATATTTACTATTCCATTTCGTTTAGTTTATGTCAATATAGAAGAAGAAGAGAAAAAATCACCCATAATCAAATCAACACTGCTGGCCCCCAGTGAACACAAATGCTTCGAAATAATTTAAAATATTCAACGTTTTCTTTTTTTTTCATACACAAATACTGTTAATATATCTGTGAAACACTAGAGAGAACGAGACGAAATTAATTCTGTTGGTGTTAGATAAACGAAAAACTGATGATTTTTTAAAATGTAAAAATGTTAAATCGTCCTGAAAGAATGTTATGTAGTTGTGGCAATAGCATTCTAATGATTTCCATTTCAAATCACTACTATGAGCTAAAAATGGTGTAGCAGTTGTAGGAAAATGCACCACAATTATCAACTCATTTGTAGCAATTACTTTCCCAATTGTCTCACCCCCACCAAAAAAAATAAGAGTCTTTCGTTTCAATGCGGTGTTGTAACGAATCGATTTTGTTGTTGATTTTTTTGGTAAAGTCAAATATATTTTCGTAAAATTTGTCATGCAATATTCGAATACTATTCAACAAAGCTCCTTTATAGTAATGATAATAGAAGTAAAAAAATACGACTAGCAAAAAGTTTATTGGTCGTAAAAATACAATGTTTGAGTAATGTTGCGGATATCGTGCGAGCTTTGTACGTAGGTACACACACGTTCGATAAATCAATATCTTTTCAATTTTTTAAGTTTCCAAAAGCTTGAGACACTTTTCTACAGTTATTAGTGAAATCAGAATATCCATTACTACTAAAATTGTTCTATTTGAAATGCGACTAGTTTACAAAACTCGTTATATTAAAGAAACCAGAAAATGTCAAACTGTATCGTCAACATTCTATTTTGTAACAGATGTAGATTCTACTAAGCTTGCTAGTTTTGGTACTTTTAACGAATTCCATAAATTCGTGAGTTGGAAAGTTCTTAATAACGGCTGCTATCATAACTAATCAGTTATTCACACGAGACTTTACGACAAACAAAAACAAAAAGAAAAACAACCGGTCATTTGTTGTACATGACACTTTTTTGTGCAGTTTCGATTTTACGCTAGTTACATTGTTCCCAAATACCTGGAGTCGATTTACGCGACAGAAAACCGTCTAAAAAGGTACACACAACACAAAATATACTCTACGGTAAACTTGAATTTTGTAAATTGTCATTAAGACTGTAGTAACTTATTGTTTCCGTTTTAGAAAAAAAGGCTTTAAAGCTATTTATCCAGTTAGTAAATTGCAATTCTGTTTTTAAGGCTTGTATTTTCCACTTTAATTAACTAAAACTGAACTACCTTAGTATTATGAGTGAAGTGGAAAAACGGAAATGGGAGATTAATCCGATTAAAAGTTAAAATTAAGCAACCAATGAAAATAAATGATAAACATTGTAGGAAAAGCATCACCAAATTATACTAACAACTGTCCCGATTAGTTCCTTAAATATTTCTCAACAGTATTAGGGGGGTGAAACCTGATACGAATTATAATTTATGGACTTTTAAACTATTCGAAAAATATTAAATTAAAATTTAATGAAGAAAAACGGAAAGACTAACAACAATCTAGAATTCTCGTATGGTTAAATATTTTAACGAGACGTTTTAAAATTTTTATAATTGAACAACAAAACATAACAAGCAAGATTCTTTGTTTACAAATCTGAAAACAAAAACAGAAAGCTTCTTCCGCTTACCAAAACGTTCATTTGACATTTATGTTTTCTTATATTTTATATCTTTCACTAATGTTTTAATAATGTACGAATTTACGTCTTTCTGTTTTTACAACTGAAGTAGTGAGCTAGTATTGCCAACGACAGTGTCACAGGCAAAACGTCAAGATTAATTGAATTGAAAAACCAGCACCATAATTTAAGGACCTGTCAATCAAACACCTAACACTACGGTAGTTTTATAAAACGTAGTGGAATCATCAATCAAATACTGTTCCAAGCACCTCAGCAGCACCTTCAACAGTTCTTTTTTTTGTTTTTGTTTTATAAAATCCCGCCGTTGTTGTACAAATAAAAGAGAAGAAAAGCAACTAGAACTAATTTCACGGTATTTTCGTCATTACGATAAAATACAAAAAGAAACATTGCACTGATTAATCATTAATAAGACTGAAAATTGATTTTCTTAGATATAGTAGAAATTGCAATGCGAGAAGTTGCTTACTTATGATTCCTGTAGTCAATTCGACTTGGGTGATTGTATTTTCATTATGTCTTACTCTGGCACTTGATCTAAACATCTGTGGTCTTTAGAAGCGTTAAGGCGTGTCTACACATGGACACATTTGGCAGGCAATATGTTACAAGCGTTGTCAACAACACTTGCAACACTGTTTGTAGGTACTGTCTAGATGCCGCCGCAAATTTGCGTTGTAATTGTGTGTCTCGTGTATCTGGTTTCCTGTAGTTGGTAGCATAAATCAGCTAATTAGACTCATGGCGCAAATTATTTTACTATTCAGAATTTGTTTATTTATAATAGATAAATATAACCTATACTGCCCTTTTCTTATATTTTAGGGTTTTATACACCCTGTTTGGCTTAACTAGCCCAGGTGACTGAAATTCTCATTTGTAAAAATTGACATTCATTTCTTCTATTTAGAATCAAACTACTGCCTTTCTGACTGCATTAACGTACTGCTGATGTGTGACCGTATACGCTCTTGAAACTTTCATTCCTGTCCTTTTTCTACAAATGGAGATTTCAGTCACCTGGGCTAGTTAAGCCAAACAGGGTGTATAGTATCCAAAGCACCAAGAATTCCTTTGATATTTATTCATTTACCGTTCTCGCATGGAACAAATTGCAAGCGTTGGCTGTGTTACTCGGGCATGTGGGCAGCACGCAAAACTGCTTAGAGCCCGTTGCCGGCTAAATGTGTCCGTGTGTAGACGCGCCTTTAGGGTTTTGATAAAAGTACTTACAGTTGTTGATCAATTGCAATAGGAAACTTATATTTGTGAAGATTTCAAGATTGAAATTAGATCTGCTTCGCAGTTACACAATACTTTAGTATCGTACCGAATTGTTATTTTGAAATTATAGTTGAGATTGAGAAGAATCATGTTACAGAAGCATACGAGTATTTCTTCAAAAATTCAGCAACAATGTATATGTTTCCAATTTGTGTAATGTTAGTGATTTTTATATTTTCTATATAACTTTGTTGAAATTTCATATATCACAAACAATATTGTCTTTGTTTATTATTCAAATTTCCTATCGGCTGTATATTTTCACAATTGTACGTCAATATTTACACGATTCTTCCTACTAGTAAACAACGATAAAAACAAGTAGATGTACCATAGAGTCTTGTAATTGAACCTAGAATAACGTTCTTTTCGGTATTGTTGTTTGAATTTTATTGTCATATACGACAACAACAACAACAACAAGGCCGGCGCCAATACGTGACAGATGAAAATTTCGTTACCAACCATTTCCAGTAGAATCACAGACATGTTGGAAAAACAATCGATCGACCATCCGGTTCTCATTACTAACTGGTTCCATTTTGCTTTCGTAGATGGTAAATGAGCAGAACAAGAGAGAGAGAGCAGCAGAACAAGTACACCAGATGGTGGTAATTACGGTTTCTGCATTTACCAACCGAACATGGATATGTGATTCTCCACCTCATTAGCCCTTGACAAAAGTTCATGGAGAGGGCTATATGAAAGTGGAATTACATACTTCATCCGGTATTTCCCAGGAATAATAGCTTTACTTCGGTTTTATTTTTCCTTTGTACATGTCTGTATATATCTCACACACAAAAAAAAAATCACAACGTAATTTTCTCATCTTTTTTTCGTTTATTTATGCAAACGGCGTCTTTTTAAGAGCTTTTATAAAATTAATATAAGCGAAAGTTTTCAAAAAGTTTATCAGTATCCATCTTCAAACATATTCAATCTTTAAAAGAGAGTTTTTATCGTAATAATGTCACACGATTATCAAAAATTAAATTAATATTTTCAGTTTATATAAGAAACTTTGTTATATAAAATGGATTGTAAGATAGATGTCTTTTGATAAAACATTTCGTGACTAACAGCTGCCTTTCCTTAGTTTCAGTGACATTTTCTCAGTTAAATAATACCATTAGGATCAACGGGACGCATACAAATTACATGATAAATTTATTAAAATGGGATTTGTAATTTTGTTCCGACAATTTGCAATTTTCGTTTCTTTTACCACTTGCCATTAATCTGTACATTAATATTGAACGTGCTGCAAGTTGCATTTACCAAAGTACACAAGAAACTGTGGGTGGAAGCAGGCAAAAAATATATATAAAGTATATACCTATACAAACACTCGAACATTTGTTCAACTAACAACATGTTCTGAATACGAAAACAGATCAGATTTAAAACTGTTATAGAGTTTTTCAGGATTGTTTTTCAATTTGTATACACACACACACACAGGATGAGTATAATCGGAACAACAATATGAACAAGTCCAAGTTCAATCGACTTGATATAACTAAACCAAGATACAAATCGATTTTGACATAGGGTAATTATCTTTGCCATAAATCTTCATTAAGTGCGATATGTTAAACCGCATCCAGATTACGCATGATTGCCTATCGATTAAATACTTGGGCCTCTATTTTGCTATACATATATCGATCAAATTTCATTGTAGGTACTCTAATATCCAGACAATCATTTTTTTTTTTTAGTCTTTTTAGTGATCAGCATGGTACACAACAACAATGGGGAGAAATTATTATAGAATTAAAAATTTCATAAAAAGTTTTTAAAATCTTAATGATTCCATTTGAACACTAGACTTAATTTTAATTTCAACATGAAAACGCTATTATTCTTTTTTCAAATAGTAAAGACTGTCAACATTAATCTGTTCCTTTTTGTGATTCTTGATTAAATTATTAAATGAGCTTGAAACGATTAACAAAAAGAATGTCTATATTTGGAATTGTATGTTGCAAATTATATCACAGATAACAAATTACTGCACTACATCATATCAGCCCTATTCGTATTAATATCATCTAATACACTATCCTGGACAATTATCATCCATTTGAAACTGTATCACTCTGATGATCCAATTCATTGTGGTATTGAATAGATAATCGCAATTTAGGCGCTATGGTTGAATATTGCCCATAATCAAAGTTTTACTAATAAAACCAACAAAACAATCTTAACTTCTTAAAGTGGATTTAATCCTATTTCGGTGAGAATCAATGATATTGACTGAAATATTTCTAGAACCTGAATTTGATCAATAAGAGATAACCCAAACAATTATTAATTTCGGGGCTTAGAATTGAGTATCGATTGTGAATTTTTTTTTTGAACTAAAGTTATTCATTCACAAATACTCTAATTTCCGATCAAAAATCTAAAAATATGTAAGAATCGATTTTAATGCGATAAATTTCCAGTTTGTCGAAATTTCACTCTACGATAACCGAGATTGATAAAAAAATAATAATAACCATTAGTTAATTGGTTTGGAGTTAACAGGTTTTGACTAAAATCATAAATCTCTAAGTATACCACCATCAATTAAAAATTATCCTTAACATACCCTTTTAATTTAAGTGGAGGATTATCTGTAAAACCTAGCTTACACGAAGACACATTTTGTTGGCAGCGAATTTGTGAAGCAATCGGCAATATAAGTCAGTGTGGACAGTTGTTACAAATGATGCCTCTGTGTCTAATGCTGATTACAGATTACATCAGTAAGCCAGTTGAAAATGATAAGCCACTGATTGTTCACATTGAAGCCAGTTCAACTATTCAGTTGAAAAGTGCAAATATTGTGTAAGCGCAATTACAATCGGAAATAGGAATAAAAACAAAATGAGAATGGCAAGGCAACGCATTTTTAGATCTCCTTGATTTTTTCCTCCAAGAATTCATTACACGATTAATCAACTGATTTATGTTGCGGGAAAGGAAACACACGCTAAACATATTATACTTGCGACACAAATTTGTGGCGTCGTGTAGACAACACCAGCAAACAGTTTTGCAAATGTTGTTGATAAAACTTGCAATGTGTTGCCGGATAAAATATGTCTCCGTGTAGATTAGGCTTAAGATCATTAGAGGAAGCGGTAACGAACTCTAGATCGATTCTAAAGGAATGTGTTCCTGGATAAAACACAATTCGTCCTAATTATTTATTACCGCTTTAACTGTTTTGAGTTCAACGTAAAGTTGATTTGAAACCGAGGCATACGTTATCAATTCTAACGTGAAAAATGATTGTTTACCTAAAGTGAACGAAGTATAGATAAAGTTAATTGAAAATTTCCCCATGGAGGTATTATAATGAAAGAAAGAAATGGAAGAATGAATAGAGGACGATCCTCCATTGCAGTTCGAAAAAATGTCACCGTCAGCCGGGACTCGAACCCGGGTCTCCCTTTGCTCTCGCGGCGTGTGGATAATGTGCCCTCGGTGGTGTAGTTGGTC
>JAZBGY010001042.1:0-30966 GCA_037414755.1 Lydus trimaculatus | reverse complement strand
AATTTTCTATATTTTTATTAATATAAAAAGACAGAAATTAATAATTAAAAACAAAAACATTAATCATTTTATACAGATCAATTACTGTATATCCAAAATACCATTTACCTTTTTTTTTTTTAAAATTAAAAAATTATTATAATAAATAGTGAACAGAAATAATATGTGCATCACACAATGAATAAAGCATAAATATGAACAACGTGATAGAGTTATTTTAAAAACAACAAATAATAACTTAAAAGTTAAGGATGTTGAAGAACTAATCCTATAAGAATATCGGCGAATTAATCTATTAGAATTTGTTCTTTGGACCATAATAGCTCTATTTATTTACATAAAACTAAATTAAAATATAGGAAGGTTGATTACTAAATGTTGGAATAATAATTCTCTTTGTACTGAATATTATTTTAAAAATACCTTGTACTCGTTCTTTTAGGAAGAAGTTTTAAATTATTTTTATAAAATGAACACACAATATATAGCTGAAATACTAAAAAAAATCAAGATAAAAATCCTCAACTTTTATACATAATTATATATAAATATTTATATAAAATTAGCTCGGTAATTTAAAGTATTAATAATTGGTTATTACCAGACATATCACAAAAAAGACAGACGTAAATTAGAATAATAGACGTTTTTTTTTTAAATTCTTACACCCTATATTTATAAGCATTCTTTAACTCAACTAAAGCCATAGCACCTTGCATATCATCACTTGTTATTTGTTTACTATTACCACCTTGCGCACGTACAAGAACAGTTGGACGTTTTTGTTGTTTATCATCATCACCACCACCATTATTATCATCATTGACCGATATTTTATGTTCAATATATTCGACTGGTGTTTTACTATCAATTATAAATTGTTTATAATTATCATCATTATCATCATCATCATCATTATTATTGATAACACGACTTTTTTCCGGTTTTATCACAAAACTATTATCGGCAAGATTAACTGGTTCTATTTTAATATCTTCAGATGAATTACTAGTTATATCATCACCCCAATTAATTGGTTGTGCTAAATCATTTGTTGTATCAACAAATTCTTGTTGGGCTTCACGTAACCAACGTTTTTTTGGTAATTCAACAGATGCACGTGGTGAATTAATTGATATATTATCAAAACCATCTGAATTACTATATGATGATGTATCATCTAATTCAAATTTTGGTGAATTATCAATATTACAATTATTTAATAATAAATTTTGTGAACAATTATAAAATGTTGTTGTTGTATTATTAAAATTTGTATTATCATGTTTAAATCTTGATTTTTTTGGTGTTGTATCCATTGAATCACAACTATTTGAACGCTTATTACGTCTAAATCAAAATAAATTTATCGATTTAAATATTAATTATATATTTGTTAATACGTTAAAAAATACCTACTTTTCAATTTTGATTAACCATTGTCTTACTTCAGCATTATGTCCCTCATCGAATTTCTTTTCAATATTACTACCAGGTGTTGTATAACGTTTTAATTGTGAACCAGGATGTTCAGGACAATGACGATTTGCATGTGTAAAACGACTTTCACAATTTGGAAATGAACATATAAATGGTTTTTCACCAGTATGTAGTCTTTGGTGGGTTTTTAATTGACCTGATTGAGCAAATTTTTTGGTACATCGTGGGAAATCACAAACATAAGGCTTTTCACCTGTTATAACAATCAATAATTGTTACTAAAATAAGAAAAATCCAACTAACACTATCAGATTTGATTATTAATCAAAAAAAAATTTTTAAAAAACTTTTTGTAAGGTTATGCTTGATCAAATTTCATAATTTTATCAACAATATTTGTATAAATATTGATTAATTTTAGTATCGAATTATGAATTTATTTAAACTATTTTGATAATTTACCTGTATGTGTTCGAAGATGTGCTTGCAACGATTTATCTCTAGGAAACACACGACTACAATAACTGCATTTAATTGGACTGGGTGATGTTGAACCAACTAATATTAAATTATTTAACGTTTCAGCTCTAGGCCGTCCACGACGTGTTTCACCTGGTGATAAACCAGAATTTTCCAACCCTGTTGCTGTACCTGGACTACCGTTAACCGGTCCTTTATCTAATGTATTTAACACTTTCGGTTTTAAAACTCTATTTGGTGGTGTTACATTAACTAAATCATCATTATTTGTTAATGGTTTTGTACGTTTTGGTGTACGATTCATAATTTTTTTAAACCAAATTTATTAGTCCGTAATTATTATTTTAATACAAAAAAAAAACCTTAAAAAAAAAATTTATTGTCATAAATGACTACAAACGCCAACCAAAACAAAACTTCCATTTACACACAACATTAAACTGTAATATAGATGGAGCCACAAATTGGAGGGAAATTACACTATAACCACAACATTAACAATAATAAATAAATTCCCCAAAAATCAATAAATCATTCCCTTTAAATACGATAAAATAATCGAATATACAACAAAATCTCAATCAATCATACAACATTATGTTTATCTGTGAAATAAATGAATGCTAAATTTAAAGAATTATCAAAATTATCATCGCAATACCAACGCCATCTAGTATATTTGACATTAATTAAATCAAGGCTTTAAAAGGTAACTTCCCAATTTGGTTATACTTGGGATTTTAAATACACAGCGGGAAATTTAAAAACATATTGTTGATTTCAATAATTTTAATTTAACTGCTTTTAGAATACTCATAAAGTAGAGAATAATTTGCATAATTTTAGTAATAACGATATCATAAGATCATATAATTATAGTAAAATTCATCTATATTAAATATAAAAGTGTAAAACAATACTTTAAAAAGAAAATATGTTAATTTATTTAATTGTTTATCAATTTTTCAAACAAAATTTCGTAGCTATATTAGAAAAATAAGGAAATTTTAAAAAGCCACGGTTCATGCACGTATAAAATTGGAATAACTATTCGCATCAGCAACTATACAACAGTATAACAAAGAGTTAAGTATTTTTTGTTTTTATACGATTGTCTATTACATTCTGAGACAAATTATTGTCATTTAATACTGCAACTCTATTGAGAGTGTTTAAAATAAATACACAAATTTGAGCAAAACATTTTCTTTTCATAATGAATATTTTATGGAGAATTTAGAGAATATGTGCATACATTCAAGTAATTAACATAATTAGAAGTCAGAGATATTCACAACGTAGTCATCATCACTAAACTTCATCACCTCAGTATTCTATATACAGTCTTTTGTCTCGATTAATTCCCTAATCCAGTGTTTTCCAACCGGTGTGCCATGAGATGATTCTAGGTGTGATGCGAATTGGGTTTTTGTTTCAGTTATAAGTCGCATCCGATTTTTATGGAGATCAAGATGGGGAAAAAATGGGCATTAAAAACAATAAAATATGGTATTACAGTGCCGCGGAAATCTTATTGAATTTATAGTGTGCCGCTATCCCAAAAAGGTTGGGAAACACTGCCTTAATTTGCAAAACCTCGTCGCACATTTTTCATCATTTTTAGGACTTGAATTTCAAATTAGAAAAGCTGGTATGTCACTAAAAATTATTTAATACTTCTAGAATCAATGGAAACATCATAGAACTGCTTCTCATAATTTTTAAAATGTAAAACCCAGAGGGTTTTGTTCTATAACTACTTGCACCATTACTGCCTTTTTTCTAGTTTCTTTTTTAAAAAAAACCATTATACGTGTATTGTTTTATTAAACTATGAACATACTTTTGTCGATTATTTATTAAAGAATTATTAAATTTATTACTTGGTGGATATTTGTATTATGTGAGTATGATATTGGCTAATATGATATAGGAGGCGAAATTTTTGGTCGCAAAAATTAACTAACCTGGTGACATTTAGAGATGATGACGATATAGTGAATACGAATAGCACTTTTCACACATTTCAATACTTTCAAAAGAAAATAAAGGAAATTATAAAATTTCGGATGGAATTTGAATAAATTATAAGCACGATCTTACTTACTCAACACATTTTGACTTTCAGAATGGATTATTATTTACTAGTTGAAAATCTTTTGAACGAATGGGATTTGATTGAAACTTGCCGACATTAAAAAACATAAACAAAATCGATTATTTATTTATTTGACTAGTCTCACTTTAGATATAATTAGTCTTGATGAAAAATTAAAGCTATAAATATAGTGTGGTTACTTATTATTATTACCATTAGAATTATTATTATCATTCTCAGTTGGGTTGTTCGCAACGGGGTAGTAGCTTAACCCGTTGCATTCAGGAATTTTTACACAATATGGCATGTGTGAAGAATCACTTCTTTACTTGATTTCTGTCATTTATATGTATATGTATACAGACTTGGCGTCTATTATTCGAACATAGAGAAAATACCAGCATGTTGGGAGTTGTGAGTTTCGCATAAGTTAGAATGAGATAAACAGACAATAAGCGGTTAAACATCTAAGAATTCCGACTATTGACATCACTCACTCTTATTAGATTTCATTCACAAAAATCTTGTTTTGCTATCTTTGTCATGATCGTGGTAAAATATCAGCGGGTAAATGTATCAGACAAAGGTTGAAGTACATCGATATTCTCGCTCAAATACCACTCATTTTCTGTTTATCTCATAATATGATACAATGATTGGGATGATTTTCAGATTTCAGTAATACATCCCTATTGTTGACCTTTATTTATCAATTGTATGTCCATCCTGCTATGATCTACTTGCTTATCAGTTATGATTAGTCTATTCCGGTACAATAGGTGGTTTTCATTTTCCAATTCCGCCTCAGGTGTATATTTATAGTATACAGGAAGCTGACTCGCCAGTTTTGACTGCAAGGCTATTTCTCTATATATGATGATTGCCACTTGATTACACCTATTGATTTATGCATTGTCAGAAAGTAACGGATATCCATTGATAATGTGTTCTATGGTTTCACCAGTTGCGTTGCATCTTCTGCATTGGTGTTCTATTTGATTTTGAATTAAGTATTTATCATAATTCCTTATTCTTATAACTCTGTCTAGATAACTATTAGAAAACCTTCAGTTTCCGAGAATAGGCTCCCTTCGGCTAACCATTTTTGTATTCGATCTCTTACTGCAGCTTGTATGTTAATCTCAGTAAAAAAAATACAAAGCGACATTATTCTTCTACAGGTTGCTTCAAGCATTTAAGCACATATGTAAAGCATCGTCACCACCCATAATCAGATCTTCCATATGACTTAAAACGAGATGAACAAAAATTGGGACAAGATGTCTAAGAATGGCGACCGTAGACCCAACCCATCCATAGTTGAATTTTAAAATACCATCCATATTTCCTAGATAAAAATTCTGCCTGGCAAATATTTTGTATTTTACTTTGTTGGAAGACACAAACTAACAGATGATAAACATTTGCTGTCTTTGTCAGGAGCATGAAGAACAAGACGAGCTTGGTGCGGAATTTTACTACCAGACTGTATACACATATATTTGTTCTGTTTTATTATTATTATCATTTTATACAAATCTAAATTATTGATTAGTGCTTAATGATCGTTAATATTTTAGAATTCGAATTAAATTTCAAATTTGGTTCTTATTTGGCGAAACTACACGTGCACTTCAACGTTAGGTGGCAGAAAACAACTGTAATCTGTCGCTTGATGAATTTAGAATAAAACCCTATAGATGGCGCTATGGAGGATTGTCGTCAAAAGTTCAGGAACAATAACGGAAAATAAAATAGCCATATTTTGTTTTAATTCTTGATTTATAGATGGATTAATTGATTAATTGATAATAGAATAATGATAAAGTAATAATGAGATTGTTATCTAGAATTCTATTCACATACGTTTTTATTAACATATCATATTGCTATAATAACAATAAACTAAAATTCAAAATTAGATATATGTAATTAATGTTTACATATGTAAAAGCTCGAGAAATGCAGATGTAGATGAAATTTTATTAAAATACACAAAATGATTATAATGTAAATCGTTGATATAATATTTTATCAGTATTCTGATTTAATTAAACAATGCTCGCTCGAAAAGTATCGTTTCCGCTATAACAGTAATGATGGAAGTTGCACTTCTTTTTTAACGTATTATGTATTTATTTATAAAAGTATTAAAATATCAAAAATTAATATGGTATTTAGTTACTGCTAGTTTTAATGAGACAAACTACCTGTTGTGTGTATTTATAAAAACAAAATCAAAGTAGTTATATAAGACGTGCAGGTATTTCGACTGCTCCAAATCGATAGGATTTATAACTTGAATTATTGTTCATACTTTTTAAGTAACAGTTACAAACAAGTTCAGAGAAATTTTGTTAGCTAAAGTACTTACCTCGTCAAATAAAGTTTTAATTTCCATAAGGTAAATTAGATTCTGTTATTTAGCGTTAATTATTCACACTGTCAGCATAATTTGCTTAGATACACTTTAATTTTCACTTGTATACTATTTTTTATTTTAATACAAATAGTTGAATTATTGCGTAATTCGCTTTATATTAGCACCTGATCTTCAAGTAACAAAACATGAAGCTTTCAAGACAAGTACACCAATACCACGTACATCACGTGGTGCAGGTATTACAGAAAAACTATATGTCATAATCCTATGCACAACTGTGCCTCAGAACAGCACAGATTTACATTCTATTCTGTTTTGAAGTATGAAGGTCCTCCGGCTGAGGTAAAGACGTATTTTTACGATTATTGGGCATGATGTAGTGAGTTAAGATTGCAGCACGCACAGGGTTGAGGTAGAACGTTAGTGAAGTATACCGTTTGGACTAGAATTTTCATGTTATCATTGTTTGAAAATGTTGTTAGAATCAATGAAATATTAGTTTATGTTAATAGAATGTAGATTATCTGAAAACAGTGGTGTATTTTGCATTAACAAAATGAACGTACGCAAAACATTCGTTTAGATTAGTTACTAATAAAAACAAATGCTTAAGTATTAGATAAAAGGTTTAAATGAAGTCTTTTTTACAATAGTATTAGTATTAACGAAGACGTATTAGAAAATTTATTGTCGACCTCTACTACAAATATTCATTATAATTAAAAGAATCCGTTGTTATTAAACGTTCGTATTTACTTCATTCTATTTCATTCAAATTCATTTTCTCAGTCTATATCTCATTCATTTTTCTATACTTTCATCATTTCACCCTTTGTTTTTTTTTGTGTGCCTTTTTTTATGTTATTAATTCTGAGATAATTTTGCATTCAACTGTTCCACTTTATATTAATAGCCTCCACTAATACAACTCAACCGTCAAATAATTGGATTGCTTAAACAAAAACACGTACTATCACCAATCAGGACTAAAATACGCGGTGAAGAAAAACATTCCATTTTCCCTTCAGTTCTAGTGAAAATGGGTGAAACACACCGTCACATGAACTAACAGGAATCGCTCCATTGGAAAGCGATTAATAAAATCACCCTACCGTTACAGCTATCACAATATTTATTGCTACATTTTCTTAATACTAAAATTGAGATAAAAATGTTCATTTCAAATCATTCAATTATGAAATATGATACAATAAAAAAAAATTTGATTTATATATATACCTAACTTAGGTGGAATAATTATATAAACGTTACAAATCTATAGAGGAGCTGTAACGATTTTTATTTTATCCATTATTTTACGTTATAAGACACCCGACACACATGATTTGAGCAAAATGACAGACTTATAATGAAAATCGAATTTTTATATTTTGTTATCATCGATAAAATCGCGACGTTTTTTGATGACGGATTCTACGATATGGCATGAAATCAGCTTCAATATTTGTAAAAATTTCATCTCAAACGTTACCACAAATCTTGTTAGGATTTTCATTCCATTTTTCGTACTCTGTCTTTGAGTTTATCCCAAATTTTTGATTATAGGATTGAGGTCATGTCATCGCGGTTTAGTGCTTAATTATGACCAGTAACCTATTCAAAGTTTTGAGGTATTCTTTTGGACAATATCGTGCATAAAAATGAACTTTTATTTTTTAAGTGTAAGCAAGTAGTGTTAAAGAGCGTCGTTAATTTTTACCGAATTACCAGTTTTGTTGGCATCAATACCACCTCATACCATTACAGAAGCTTCTCCAAGCTTGACCCGTGTGTACACTTTTGCATGCTTTCTTCGGCCAACTTTGGGTACGGTTGTAATTTTATTTTGTTGTTGTTTTCTTAATGTATACCTGGAAGATGGAAATCCTCTTCCTATATTCAGACGTTTTCGGCATCTAATCTGTCATACACTTGCATCTGTTCTGTTTGCAGCAAACGATCTGCACCAACAGAGGTTTTTCTTGGATGGTTCGTTCGTTTTTATTCTGCTTGTATTTGTAAATTTCTGCGTAGCCATGTATCCCACAAAAAAGTTACAAATTTCATATCCATTACACTACTTCAGATAATTTAACACTTTGTTAAACGTTATTCTGCTGATAACTCTTTTGTTTTTCTCGCAATAGAGACCGGACAAGTTTTCAAATGAAACTAAACTTTATCGAACGAATCCAGACGTGAACACCGTTATTTCCACTCTCTTAAAGGTCATTTGTCACGATGCGATACTTGAATAAGCCTTACGTAAACAAACATCCATACTATAATGCTTTATACATTGAATATCAACAACAGAATCTGACATGATAAACCATTCATAGTAATAATAGCAACATGGAAGAGATGATACCAGTGGCGGACTGGGTAAGCTGGAGAGCCCTGGCAAATCGATATAAAAAGGCCCCTCTCCTACATATTTGCAAATATATTGCCCGGTGTTCCGGCGGCCCACTATAATACAGGAATACCTCGATTATTGTGGTTATTATTGCCACGAAAAGTACCGCGATCGAAACCTATCTCATAATCACTTATATATGATTGATAACAAGAATTAGCTCATTTGCAAATCATTTGAAGGGCAATAATTGAATTTTTGATACCAAATTATAAACCGTGATAAATCGAATACGCTAAGGAAGTATCTGTAATAAACGCCGTGCGCGCCAACTCGTGGTATTTTTAAGCAACTTTAACGTGGCATTACTATTCCTTACAAATACAAATAATTATAAATTATTCATATTCATATTACAATAAACTCCCGATTTTGATGATTTTTGGTATATAAATAGAGAAACTCATCCTAAGGGACACGTGTTTTGCCGTTTGTTCCGGTTCGCAAGTTTAAGGGAAAAAATGGGGGTTGAAGTTCATCCTGTAAAATCAGTTTTTCCAAAATACCTCGAAAACAGCTTAATATTTTTGGACGATTCAAACACTGAATAATAGTGACACCCAAGGGCTATAATACTACATAAACCAATTTTCAATGGCTTATTTAAGGGTGAAGTTATAAGCAAATAATTGTAATTTTTTTGGGTTTTTTACCATTTTCTACCCTATGGCCAAGTTTATGAACCTGGAATTTTGTGTAAGAACAGCAAATTCAAAAATAAAAGTTACCTGTTTTTGGAATTTTCCATATATCTAATAATTAAGGGCGGAACAGGTATAGCGTATATCGCGATAATCGAGGTTTTCCTGTATTATACTAGATAGAGTATGAGTGTAAGGATAGGTACTTCTATGCAAAAAAACCTAAGGATTATGAAAAAAATTATTTCGATTAGAAAAAAATTGATTTTCGCTATTGTTTAAATTTTAGTTTTTAAACAATAACCATGCAATAATAGTAGATTAAGTTCAAAAAATCATTTCAGATATATTTTTTTTAAGTGCGTATGTTTGAAATAAATAAATAAACAAATTAACAAACTATTATAAAGTAAATTTCTGGAAATTTATGTAAAAAGTTCATAATTATTTGTTATAAAGATAATACAAACCGTTGAATCTGAGAACTGAGCACTGACCATACACACACACACACACACACACACACACACACCACCGTTCATGAAACAAATTGCGATCTTGTTGTCTTTATTGTTTCGTTTATAAAGGGCTGTACTGTACTTACTGTTTTCTTAAGATTTCTAAATTGAATTAAATATTTGATAATTAATTTTTAAGTGAACGATTTTATTATTAAATTGTTTATAAATTGTAGCAAGTCTTGTTTTGATTTTTCGGTGGGAAACAGTAAAACACTTTCCCGCCTGAATATGTCCTGATGACGTCATTTTTTTTTTGCAACACAACCTGTAATTCATCAGTAGTGACGTTGTTTACATTAGGGCATGTAAAATTTCTTAATTTCGTGCTAATTTTCTCTTATTTTATTATTAAATTTAGAAACAAATATTTACTATTAGTGATGTTTATAAAATTATGTGTAGGTACTCGTATAAAAATGATTAACAAGTTTGGTGGTTGTGAATATTTGAATGCATATACCATTTGGCCCATTTGGGTAAGTACCTAGTAGTAGATATTATGTTTGTTTATTTATCATCAATTAATTTATTAGATAGATAGGTAGCCGCACCATTGGTTATTTTGTTAATGATTGTTGTCAAAATCAAGAAATGTGTGTGTGTGTAGGCTTACACATTGCGTACAGTTTCCTCATTTTAAATAAAACATTTTACAATTACAGATATTTATCTATGCACAAACGATATAACAAATTCATACATCTTCATTATCACAGATAATATGATAAACCTATCTTATCTGAAGCTATACATATTGCATCAAAATAAAAATACTCTAATTTAAATATGTATACGCAGTAACATTGTTTTAACCTTTTTGGTAAATTTATTCCGATTTCTCGAAAAGCTTCGTGGATCCTTTATCTCTTAACGAAAACAGATTCCTTAACATGATGGTCAGTAAATTTGCTCAGTGGCGGCTCGTCAGTATTTTGTTTTACCCCTATTATGTAGGTACCTATTCTGAAGATTTTGTCGATATATTTAAAATTTATTATTAATTGAAAATATCATACAATAATATATGTTAATTAATTAATTAACATTAATTGTAGAATAGTGATAATCACAAAAAAAAATTAATTTTATTCAAGAATCGTAATTATTTATTGATAGATCACAAATAATTCGCTATAAATTCAATATTAAAAAATGTTTTTATTGAAAATAATAAATGAAAAAATAACACCCTTTAAAAACTTGTTGTTTATATGAAAAATTTCTTGGAAATATGTATTTGCAGGTGTTCAATATTGTCTCATTCTAAAAAACAAAGAAAGACATAAACAAGTTTTTAAAGGGTGTTATTTGTTCATTTATTATTTTCAATAAAAACATTTTTTAATATTTGTTCGTCATCACAACACAAATGAAAAAATTAATAAAGACAAAAAAAATATTTCTTTTTTTGGATTTGCCGACATGCGACCCACCGGGCATCTGCCCGGTTGCCCGGCGGCCCAGTCCGCCACTGGATGATACACATTTTTAACAAAAAAAAAAAAACGTATCAAATTTACAAATGAATCATCTATCTGATAGATGGACATCCACATATTTAAATCTAAGCCAGAAACTAAGTCAGTCTGTAGCAAAAATCATATTCTGTACAAATACAGCAGGTGTTCTAGTACTTAGAGTCGGCAATGTGTATTTAGTGGCAAAAATAAACAATTTTACTTTAAATTTCCTATGTAGAGTTTTGATTTATAAAATAAATATTTTGATGGGATTTATAGTAAAAATCGGTAAATATTTATCGAATTTTACAATATCAACCCCCATTATATTATTGCGGCTTTTACCATCATTTAATTTAATAACAAATATCTATTGTTCCGATTAGAATCTAAATATTAATGTAAATTGATTGAATAATAATAATAATAATAATATTTGTAAACAAATTTTAACAATAAAATAAACATTTCTAAATAAATCTCATTATATATTTATTTAAATTAATAAATCTGTAATTAGTTCAATCGTTGTTCTATTTTTTTTTCCTGTGTGTTTTCGCGTTGCGCCTATTATCTTTTAGTAGTTCGTAAATGAAATTGCACCATTTCACCATTTGTCAATTAATTTTCAAGTGAACAATGATAAATGATCAAAGAATAAAATTCACTTATTTCACTCTAAATGGTTGTAATTATATCGGTGAAATGTACCTTTTTTTTTTATTTTTAAATACGACTATTTGAATTCACGTATGTTATATTAATGGGTGTGATATTGGAAAAGCATTTCAACTGTATTTTAGTTTTATTTAATGTTGATAACATGTTATAAAATAAATAGATATTCGATTCGAGAGGTCATAGTTGTTACAATTTTTTTTTTTTTTTATTAATTTGATTGTTGGTAGAAATTATGCTGTATTTAAACAAAACTTTTCTAGAATCTTCAAAAGAAGTAAAAAAATTGTGAGAATAAAGCCGATTTGTTACTATTACATAAATATTGCATTATTGTGTGTTTACTCGACTGATACAGTCGTGAGATGGAGCCTATTTATATTACCATCTCATTTCATCACTGCGCTTGTGAATACGTTATCCATCCTACTCTTCCTCCACGTCACAATGTACGAGAACACTAGAACTGCTATAATGTTATATGACTTTACATTTTGTTTATAGGCTCGTTCGTACCATCAGTTGGGATATGTACTACTATCTGTCCATTCTCTATTCAAAGAGACAATCCTATGTTGTTCTGTTTATTTTACGGCATAATCGGATGATTTTCAATGTTGATTGGAACAATGTTGTTAATTATATTAAAAAGGAATGAAGAAACTTTCTAAGGGATTCATTATTCATTAATACAACTATTATCTCCCACTTTACCAGATTGTCTAATATCACCTTTACACTACTGGCTGACTAGTTTATATGTGAAAGAATTGAGTGTGGGCAGGCCGGCACTAAGATAGAGCGAGTAGAGCAATCGCTCTAGGGGCGCTAAAATCGAATCGTGAAAAGCAGCATTCTCAATAGGGGCGTCGCTAAGAGTGGGTACAACCGGTGCTTTCTTTTATGTACCTAGTTTGCTGTTGCATACTGTATAGAACATCATAGGTGATATACAGTTTTGTTGTATTAGAAAATCACTATACAATTTCTGTTTAGTTTGTGATGTATGATTCTATATATTTCTGAGAGAATATAAAATATAAGTTAACATCTGTAGATCACCTGACGCATTGCAAAGAGCTATCTATAGTATTGAATTGGGATAGCGTGAATAATACATACAATAATTGGATTTTCAGAGGGGGCGATGGTTAAACTATATCAGAAATAATCTGAGTATACTCGTACGCCTACCTCGATTACATGATTTGTCACGTACTTGGAATTAAAAACTGCTCCACCCCTTAAAAAAAAAATAATATCAAATTTGTTTTAGCTCATAACATTCGAGGATCGTCTATCAAAAACGTTGTTTCAACATTTACTATTAGAAATGAATTTATCATCAAACCTTGCAGTTTTCATACACATATATAAAATATAAAACAAAAACAAATCAAATATTTCCTAGTAAAAATCGTAGCTGAAACACAATTTTGTATAATCAATAAATGCCATTATTCAATTTTTAAATTATGTATTTAAATTAGTATTGCAACTTGGAAAATGCGAATCATGTTCGAGCGTATTGATTAGGCAGTTCTCAATTATGCAAAGCAATTAGTACACCCCTTTTTCAGTGTTTTCAGAAATAGATCGATCCTTATCACACAAAAAAAAAAATAATGCACGATTGTATTTTACAAAATTATCTCTTCACATTTATAATTAGTTACCTTAAAATTTGAAAGTTTATCAATAGAATTCCTTGAGCGCATGTTAATATACTTTGCATATCTGTTGAAATTTGAACAAATGTTCCTTCCATTGGTCTCAAATGTTTGAAAGAGAAAACATAGAGGAATACAGAAGCTTTTGGATTATGTATGTAACCGTTGCATAAGAGATGGTAGAGCTAGAGAAAGCAATCCACATATAGTGCTACTAGTTCTGTAAGCTATCAAACATTCATCCAGGTCACAACATGTACTACCTATCCATCTTACATTTTGTCGTCGCCCTCTATTCCACTATTATGCGAACTATAAGGGTTATAGTTCATGGTTATATTACATGTGCATTTTACCTAGACAGTTTATCATATCCCTTGTCACTTTTAAAAAATAAAAGATAAGAAATTGTCTGGTTGTTTTACAATTTTTGAACAATTGCCATAAACTCACAAAACTGTTGTCCATATTTCTCATTAGTTTAAAATTTGAATCGAGTACCTTGTTGTATTTTACTTATTCTAATTTCACTTTAATTAACAGTAGTGGCAAATAAGTCATTATAAGCACACTTCTCCTTCAAGCTATCTTAATTTTAAATTCAAAAATTTTCATTTAAATTTGTGTAATTCTTGAATTTTTTGAAATTTTTCAGTAATTTCCTGAAAGTTGAATAATCACAGAAAAAATTTATGCCAACAATTGCCGGAATTTTCAAATATTCAGTGAAATAACTTTATAAATCAATTTACTATGTAAAGTCTCAACCAAGTTCATGGCATTCAATCACTGCTAAAAGAATTTTAAAAATTCCATTCTTTATTACCTGAAAAGCGAATTATCTCAATTCTGATTTACATGAAAATTATCCCAACTGTATCTGTATTTGGTAAATATTAATCGTCTATTATTTAAAATGAAACAAGATTAAACAAAAAAAAAAATCAAAATTCTGTTTACAACAAAAAATATACAATAACCAAAAGATGTTGGGACATAATTTAATAAAAGGTAAGAAAAAAAAATTAGTAAAGTTTGTTCAACTGAGAATAATGTGTTGAGTTAATTTATCGTATGGGGAACTGCTGGAATTTTTTTCACTTCCCCTTCCTAGAAGGGTAGTATTATGAGATAGCTCTAAAGAGAACAAACAACTGAAATAACAAAAGTTAATCAACTAGCCTATGCTAACTAGATGATACTTTACTTTTATCCCATTTGGTACATGAGGTTAAGGGATGTTAACTCAGCGACCTGTCTTTTATTGCTTTATAGGGGGGTTTCAATTCGAAAATCAATACAAAAATAATTGTGTTATACTATGATTATGCAATTATAGATAAAAATGGCGTTATAAACTAAAGAGATGAAGTGGCGATGGTATCGTTCTATTATAGTTCATTTTAGTCATTACAGTTAATTACGAAAGAAATAAAATTTATGAAAATAAATCGTTTTTAGTAGTTCAAACAAGAGAAGAATATTTCTGTATTGTGACGTAAATCACGTGATGCTAGTGTTTCTTGTCTTACTTGTTCAGTTACGGTTATTGTTCTCTACCTAATCAGTGCAGCGATTCTCATTCCATCCGTTAATTCTGTGATTTCAACATATTCAGAATAAGACAATCGTATTGATCTTTTATAACATTGGGGCTCATTATTGCAAATCAGATACTTTACAAGTAACTGGTTTCAACAACAACAACATAATTTAATTTTTTTCGTTTAAAACTTTGATTCTAATTAATTTTGTAAACCGTAATATTTTCAGAGTAATTCTTTAAAGAAACGTCACCTACTGTTTCTATTATTTTTGTAACGTCATATGAAATCTAAGATGTTTTATAAAAATTTAGTGTAGTTGAAAGAAAATTGTGGTAGTCCTGTGGGAAATTGAGGGCAATCCACTAGAACTAATAGCAAAATTGTTCTCCAAATGACGGTAGAATGTTTATTACTGAAAATAATAAGTCTGCTGTACATCTAACATTTTTCTGAGCTTTCAATCTTCATTTTATTCCTTTTATATTGTTGTTTTTCGTTTGGTTTTAATTTTTCATATTGATAATAATAAAACGACCTAATGGTTATAGGTGATATTTTCCCTGTTTATTACGTACAATCGATCCATGGTTCAAGGGTTAAATATAAACTGTTTTGATGGTATTTTACTCTTTTTTAGAGATTTATTAGCTTCATATTTCATATAATAGCCAAACTTCGTCTAAAAGTAGAAATAAAGAATTATTTCCAGCAATGGAGCAATGAAGCAATGAAATAATGAAGAACGGCAGGAGTATGAATTTACGTTGTATATTATACTACGTGTCCATGTTCGGCTTTTCGTAACTCATATTTGTACAAAAGTACTTAAGCAGTTACGGTAACATCATGATTTGCTTGTAGCATCACCATAATTCATAACTGTCGCATTAAGCTCATTTCACATCAACCGAATCAAAGTCATTGCAAATCCGACAATAATTGAACTAAACAGTTCCGTTCTTACATTAATAAAAGTATAATTTATATAAATTATGAATCAGATTTCTGTAAGATAACAGACATTTTTGCTATGTTCGGCTGGTGTACTTTTATTCAATTATCAGTTCTAATAATATTTCTTATCCAGCTGGGAAAGGTTCACAAATAGAGTCGTTCAGGATCGTTTAAAACCAAACGATAATTTATTATTCAGATCTCAACAATATCTAGATTCAAATATATGTAAAATTTATTTTTATTGCTGTTTTTTTATTGCCGAATGATATATAAATAGCAAATGGCAGATTTTTTGGTCTACAAACCGGATCATCCTTTTTGAATTTGTATTTCTGTATAGTTAAAGAAGAAAGAGCTTCAAGTATTTTCAAAAGAGTAAATAACTCTTTATAAAACTTCCTATATCTTTTTATAAATCTCATCGTTATCAGAGAACTTGATTGTAAATTAATTTTTTTCCTTCTCTTTTATGAAAACGTGTAGCATGAGAAATTGCAATTCTGAGTCCCATCTTCAAGACAAGTATTTTTTTGTTGTAAGCTTGTTATTAAAAGCTATCTTTATTGATATCTTTCATTTATTAATGTTTTTGTTTTTTTGTTTTAGATTATCTGTTTTGGAGATTCTGTAAACAAAAAATGTATATAAAGAGCTTTTCTGTAAAATTATTAAATTTCACAATTATAAATTGATGTATTTTTTTGTTATAAAAGTCATTTCTGTTGTGCGATGCAGAAATGCCGAGAGCCACTATCATAACCGATCTAAGTGACATTCTGAGATGATACAATTTATTAGAAACGGTGACTGTCATACACAAATAGTATGAGATCAATGATTGACGTCGAAAGTTAGCGGTCGAGCTTAAAAGCATGTGGCATCGAACGCGCGCAGAGGAGCTTTACATTGAGATCCTCGCATGTCTCCTGTTGGTACAGTTGCAGTTTGACTGTGTTGTTGGTCGGTTAAATCGCGATAGTGCTTTGGTTGTTGAAGAAAACACGATCATCTCGTATAAGATAAAGTTTTGTAAAACAAAACAAAATATAAAATATATATATGTTTTTGTGTTTTATTTCATTATAATTAATAAACAAATAATCTACGAATAATTTGTGATAAATGCTATGGTGATGAAACGTAAACAGCATAACCGGTATCTTGCTATTGGTATTGTTTATATCGCTACTATCATCAGTCAGGGTGAGTGTCCGTCGCTTTAAGTGCAGTCCCGTATAAGCACGTTGAGAACAGGGACAGCCTATAGTTGCAGGAGTTGAATGCAAATTTGACAAAAATTCAAAAATCACCATTAACCACGTGGTTAATTTTGTTTACAAAACAAATCTTTACTAGTTTTGCACAATCGCAAAAAATACCGAAACAAGGAATGTACAATCAAAAAAAAGTATCGACAATAACAGATCGATCAATAGGAAATCAACAAATGTTCGGATGGTGTTTTCGGTGTTTTTTTTTAAATACAAATTTGATTTTCGCATTTATTTTATACAAAATTCTATTTTGAGTTCAATTGAATGTTGCTAAACATTTATTTGAAAGTATTAACGCGAATTTTCAAGATGCTAGACGAATTATAGTTATTTCCTCTAATTTAATAAAAATCTGTTAACTAGATGAAAAATTAACAATTTATACATAAAATATTAATTGTATGAATTTCAAATACTAACAATTAGATACATTGAAATTACGACAGTATTAACGAAAATAAGTTTTCTGTTGGAAGTCGTTTGAATTCTCTTTGGGACTTTTTGGGTGCAGATATAAACAGTTTTCGTTTTCGTTGGCTTATTACGTTTGTAAATACAAAATGTGAAACAGAAGTTACGTTGTTATCTACTAAGTAAAAATGTTAATTAAAACCAATAAAATGTTCGTGAATCATCTTGAAATTGCATTGGTTTCTTATTTAAACTTTATAAACAAATCTCTTTAGTTATAATTTCTGATTTAATACAACTGTCGATTTGTTGTCAAAATAAATTTTAGTGGACATTTATAAAAAAAAATAAATTTTTTCACTAATTATACACTAGCGATTTGGTTGTATTGCAACAATACAATTGGGACAAAACATAAATTAAATTTATAACAAAACAAAAGCAAGCATTAAAACAGATTTATACTTATTCATCAGTAAATTTGTCTTTTTCATTATTTTCAAGAAAACTTATACAACAGTAGGATTTTAGTTTGTTTTAGAGTAATGGTGAATATTAAATGTTTTATAAATTTCGAATAAATTGTATTAAATTTATCACTTTTGAAATATAAACAAAAGAACTCCTTATGCCCTTTCAAATAGAAAACTTATTGAAACACTTGAACTTCATGAATAAACATAGTTTGTTACTACAGTAAGTCGAGTTTTATTTTGTCAACTTGACCGTAAAGAAGTAGATTTACGTTTCGTTTTCAACGCAGATCACAAATTTAAAATTTTTGTTGGTTTACCAATAAATGCCAGAAATTTCTATAAATTCGGACATTAACATATTATTAAAATCTCACTATGAATATGAAGATAGATCCTATAAGTTTCTGAAACAAGTGTGAATTCTGTATGAATATTTACATTAAATTAGGCTACTACACAGCAAGCTTACTGCAAACAACGTGAATAAACAACTAATTTCCATGTATATACACAGGAAAGTGTTTACACGGGGGCTGTTGAATTAATTTTAAAAAACAAAATACTTCCTAGATACTTAAGTTTATTTATTAACTTAACATTGTTTTATTCTACTATAAAAATATTGTTTCTATTTTGAATGTTTATTATTAAGTAAAATTTGTGTACGCAATTATTATTATTATTATTACTATTATTGCCAAAATTCTGTAATTAACTCAAATTTACAAGAGGTTTCTCTGTTCAAGATTTAAATTCAAATGGTTGTTTGTTGCTATTTATTATGTTTGCTGTAATTGCAGTCTATTTTTCGGTGTATGACTATCTAACGATAAATGTTGATTTCCGTTTATACAGGGTGAAGGACGATTTATTTGAAAAATAACTAACTTTAATGTAAATTTGAATATTTATCAATTAATTGTAGATTTTTAGCTTTTTTTACGACAATTTTTAATTTAAATTTTATTGCCAATCAACTACAAACATCATATATCGACATACATACACTGAAATTTATCAATATATCGACTGTCTGTAAAGGTGAAGAGATAATATTACACACATCCATTATTTCTGTCTATTAGAAACAGTTGACGTCTTTATCTTGAAATCATCTGTCACTAATTATATTTGACAGAATTGTATTAAAATATACACACCTCAATTAGTATCGACATTTATTTGATATAATCTTTTACGAATTTTATTGATATGCTGAAAATAAATGTATCTAATTCTTATAATGTTGAGATTATTGTACAACTACGTGTATTTTGAACAGAATTTCCCATCATTTTTCATCGTATCATCGATCGTCTGAATGGTGAGACGTTTTATTATGAAGTCGCCCCCAAAGTATTTTAATAAAAATCGACGAGACTCCTTAAATGACACACAACCTTTCAAAAGATCATAAGAAAGTCATTTTTAGAAAATTTATTAAAAAAATTAATGATTATTCCAAATTACAATTAAATTATCTTAAAAATAATAATAATAATAAATAACTGAAAATCGTTAAAACATGAAAAAGTATCACGAATATTATTTTAACTGAAAATAGAAATAATCGTTGATAGAATCATGGGAATACATAATAAATACAGGGCTGGCTCGAGGGTTGTTTACGCCTCTAGGGTATAGAGTATCTTAAATATTCCTCCTTATTTGAACGTATACAGTCTGTTTATTTGTAATTGTCTAAAAACAGTAGGGTTCCACAAACTAATATCGGAAGTTTGTGTAGCAAATTTTCCACAACCAATAATAAATAGCCTTAAAAAAAAATTGATCCATTGTTCAACTTATATTTTCGTAAAAACTTATTTTTCCCAATAGTTTATCGTTATTTCACGTTTTTCAGACGTTCTGTATAGAGGTAGATTTCATATTGATAAAATTGACTCGTTTTGAGTGGAAGGTGAAGTCTAATTTTTGTTTTTGAAATGGTTACAAATATGTCTGTGACATTTCAAATGTTGTGTTAATTATCTATGTTTAGATATGTGGGTATTTTTATTTCGAATTTCACCTAATTTGGTCAATTTACCGTTCAAATAACAATCGAACTTTTAAAAATATCACACAGTTTTAGTTGGGAAATGATTGATGTGTAACTAGATCGTTATATTAATGGATGTTGCAACAATAAATTTGAAATTATTGAACTTCTAGATTTACATTTCTCAAATGGGAAAGTCGGTCCTGTATAGAGATATGATATATTAACAAATATAAAACAAAACGATAGACTATTTGTATTTTGATTTTTACATAAATTAGTTTGAAATTAATATTGAAATAGCATGCAATAAGAAATTGGTTAAATGAATCAATAATAATAGCATTACGGAAATGTCACTAATATTATATTCGTACAAGTTTAAAATTGTTGTTATATTTTTATGAAAATCGTATTATTCAAAAATTGATGAGATTTTCTTAGCTATATAGAAAAATCGTAAAATATATTTTATATCGCATATAAACCTGACTGTGATCGAATAAGAATGTTATGCTATAAAGATTGACATATACATATAGGAACTAACTGTACATTTGGTGATGTTTTATTAATATTGGTTTATATCAGTCGTTTCATTAAACATCAAAATGTGTCATTGATATTTAAATTGTAACCATCGTATGATTTTATAGTCGAAAAGTAACTGAAACAATAAAAATATAATGAGAAACGATTGGTTATTTAAAAGAGGATATTTGAAACTGGCATGGTCTCATGGAACAGATGGAAAAAAGAACTTTATTCTCTAATAGTAAAGAAAATGAAAAATGCAGCTATCAGGACAAATTTATTTCGGTAAAACTTTGAATAAGTTATTATTGTTTTGTAGAATTCGGGTAGGATTCTTCACTTTTCAGTATGATATTCTCCCATCTACCATGATCTCTTTCGTTCGTATCATAGTGAAGTTATTATACTTCACTGTTTCTGGAAAATTGTGCGATATAAAAATGGGTTGGAGAAGAGGGAAGAAGTGTGTTGTAATTTTTTTTTGTTTTTTTTTTCTATGTGTAGAAGACGTGAATTCGCTTCACTTCTATAAAAGTAAGACAAATACACGAATATACGGTGAAGTTAATTCTTTATATGTTGTTCGTGTTTTATGACAAGTCCCTTGTAATACTTATAACATATTTATTTAGATTGTCCGGGTGTCTAGAATGTTACGAGGCCATTCCGGTAGTTTTGTAATTTGAGAGTCCCCAAGACCTTCAATGTCACTTTGTTGCTTTCATCCGGATAAATTTATATATCAAGGAATATTTAAGTTTGTTTTGCTATCTTTAGAAAATTCATTTATTAATAATTGAATTTAATGGTTTACTTATTTTATTAAAATCATCATATTATTGTTTATCATCTGATAAACAAGAGGAAGAAAAATCGGATTATTGTTAACAATTCAAAATACCAAAGCTTTTATTATATAAGTAAACATTATTTATGTATGTATGTATACATTTCTGAACAAAAACGAACATATGGAATACATAATAAAAGAAAAAAAATCAATTTCAAACATGACTGCTCAGAAATGCACACGTAATTTGGTAGAGATAATTAAAAGTTTTTTTTTTGTTTAACTATAATTAGAGTTCAAAATAAATAGTTCATGTACGCATGTTAAAGGATTAACGCATCTAATAACACACGTGCTCGCACATTTGTTGTATTATTAAACCTTAATTTGCAGAATAAATTTTGGGATTAAGGCAACATACAACATTACATATGTTCTTGTTCTTTAAGACTTGTTTTATCGTCTACATCTATCTTGTAAAGTATAATTAAACTCAGTCTGTTTTGATTATGTCAACTTAACTTGCTTGATTTACAATTGTTCGTTGGCTTTACTTTTTTAATCGTTTGTTCTTCGTAATTTTTGATAGTAAAAATGAAGATGAGAGGAATATAAAATTGAGTTGATCCTAGTCAAAATGGACGGAGTATAATTAGAATGTTCATTGGTTGTCCGGTAGTCAAGTTGATAAATACAGATTGATGAAATATTTATTTAAAGGCCTTTTTTCCAACTACAAAACTCTCCGACACGTTAATATTCGAGGAGTATATAAAATATAGTGTTCACTGTTTTAATTATCTGTCAACACCTTTTTGCTATTATTTTTCATAATTTTTGCTGTTCCATATCTAAAATTTTAATATTCACTACTATATCCTTAATAATAAAAAAAAAACTCTCTGCTATGATGATATTATCGTGGTTTATTTTCTGCATTTCTATTTCAGTATTTCGGTAAATGTTAAAAGCATATTTATAACTTAAATGGCATCTTTCAAAATTAAATACGTATTAAGAGTGGGTTAATTTTATTGATTTATCTAGAATTATCTGCAATACAATTCTGTTCATGTTAAAAATATTTTTATAGAAGATAATAAATGTTTCTATTGTTATCACGTTATTAAGAATTATTTTTATTTCGTTCTTTATTAGATGGGTTCCATTATATAAGGATTTGTTTTGTATTGATGGTTGCTACTCCCTGAAATATTATTTTGTTAGCAATGATAGATTAAGTTACAGTGTTTTCTAATTTTTGTTAGAATGCTTCGATGTTCTTTTAATTAGTGTTTTTTCTTTACTTTGGACAATAAAGTAAATTTGTACAATTCATTATTGAATGTTGGCTGAATGTGATGATGTTATTGTGTGAAATGAAATTAGTAATAAAATGTTTTTATTGTAGAGATTTTATGTTGAATTCACCATGTTTGTTTTTTTTTTTGTCTTTTCTATTGTAAAGAGTGTGATATGTAACCTGTTTCGAAATACACTAGGTCGAAAGTCATTTATTAGTTAAATCTAGTGGGATTCAGTAGAGCAATGGGGTACAGTGTTTGACGACCGCTTGATGCAGTAGAGATGTAGAATTCGTAATGACATAGTTGAATAGGAGTATATTTGAGTGGTGTGAGTATTATGCTCAATTCTTATCAGTACATCTAACATCGACCACTTAAATATTCTTGTATCTAGATTTAGATCGTATCACGAATCACGACTAGTAAGTGTACTATACTGTGGTCGCATCTACGGACTTAACACCGTGCAATATTAAGTAAACAGATTAGTTCATTATCCGGTTATATTCCATTTTAATACCGTTGGTCAACAGTTCAGATATAATTAATGTGGAAGATTATTATTCCTACTGGTTCATTATTCGTTGCGTCGTTGCCGTCGTAATCTGTATAGTACTCTCTAGACAACCCCTTGTTGATACAATTACTTTTAACAACTCGTAACTGTAATAAAATTTCTAAATATATTCTAACAAAGTACAGTGTCGTTCATTTTTGAAGAACCAAATAAATATAACTGAAACAGTTATTTTTTTGCTCTCTTACTTTAAATATTTCATTCACAAATTTATGTACCGCATAAAATTCTAATAAAAACCACCCTCTAGATTCATATAATCGTATACCCCAACTTGAATGGCAGTTACTTCCATATTTAACTTCATCTTTAATATCAGATGACATTACGAAAAGAAATTTCTAAATTAAATAAATATTCTCATTCGAATAATCGTACAGTATAATAATACAATTTTTGTTCTAACAATTCTGAACGATATCAGCCTAAAGCTAGATGATCATATTTCCATGATCATCATACACATATTAACAAGGGTGCTAAAAGTTTAAATATACATATTTCGACATTTACATTTATATTTAATTTTATTCATTAATTAGTCGAAACTTTTTAATTTTTCTAAGTTCATTGGTCGTAAAATTTCCAAGTTATTGTTGGTAGGACAATATTATAACAGGATAATTCTGAATAAGTCTTGATCTGTGTGCTAATCCTGACTTGACGATTGTCTTGTTAATCTATAAAGTTGTTGAATAATAATGATTTAAATCAAGACTGAAAATAACAAACTATTGTGAATAGTCCTAATTTATTTTATTACACTCAAGAGATACATGAGGGTTTAATTGGTGTTTCAGTTGTGGTTATTTTTAGCTCTGATTGAGATTTGAGCCATCGTCATGGTCCTGGATACCATACGGTTACCATAGTGAAATAGGTATATTGGCGACAAATTAAAAGTGTTGATAGAAGATGAAATGATCGAGGGTGGAAATTTATTAAAAAATGATTAAAGAAGAAATTGAGTTTTTTTTTTAATTTTTTATTTAGTTCTCGATTAGAAATTTACATAAAGGTGAATGGAATTTCATTATGATCAACCAACACCAGATTACAGTTGTTTTGTTAAACAGAATATACTTGCTTTTCAAGCTAAAATCAAGTTTGTTGTATGTAATTTTTGATGTTAATCAGAATTGTGGAAAACAAGTTACCTCAATCATTCTAATAAAATTCATAAATATTTATATTTATTATTAGTTTTGAAATTGAAGGGGATACCACCACGGAAAACAGTTTATCTTTATGTATATATGAATAATGCTCGTCAATATTGATTGGTCTTGTTTTCTACTTGAAGCTTTCCACAAATTTTCATTATAATTCAAAAACTAGAAATTCATTTCAACAGCGACAATTATTAATTCTACCTTTCCTATTCAACCAACAAATTAGGGTTAGCACATCTCGATTACACGAAATTTGTATAATACAATAGGGTCTAAATTAGATCTGACGTTGTGGTTATTTTTATTGTAACCAACAGATTTTTGCGTCTGTTGTTGTTTTAAATATTTTCTTTTTCTTCTGTTACTTTGTTTTTTTTGGATGTTTCGTTTACTATTATTGATTTTTCACGGGAGAACATCAAGAAAATTGTCGAGAAAAACATTATACAAATGAGTAGAGATGTAGATGGTTCACGTAAAATATAATAGTCAAATAATATTATCCTTTTGGAATACCCGCAAATGTCTACGTGCGTGAGAGAAAGGAAATAAGGAATTTGGCACTAGAGTACAATGAAATGGAGTTGATAAAAGGAGACAGTTTTAACTTTTTATTTATACACAAAAGTGAACTAAAATAGAATTATAATAATGTTTGTTATGAATAAATTAAAAAAAAAAACAAAATTAGTTGGTACCTAAAAATAGATACAAATTAATTTGAATTAATAATAAAGGATTTCAAATTAATTACAAAAAAAACTTATCAGTGTTGTGTTCGATATTAGCAGCTCAATATTAATTTTAATATTTAATGAATAAAATTACTTTTACGGTTGAATGTTCACTTTGTTTTATAAGACTTCATAGGGATTTAAACAATGCAGCAACAAATAATTTTAAGGAAGTTCCAAAATTAATAAAACTATATTTATTTTTAGTGCAGATTAATTGAAAAAAAAATAATTTATATTTCGTAGGTCGTATTTTTATTAGGGAAATTCTTTCCAAAAGATTTACATACAGACTTGGCATTTCTAATACGAACATAGGAAGAAATACCAGCGCCACCTACACTTGGGAGTTTCCTAGAAGTTTGCATGAAATAAACAGAAAATGCGCGGTGTTTGACCAATCTACTCCGATCTTCATCTGTTTCACTATGATCATGACAAAGATAGCAAAGTAGGGTTTTTGCGAATGGAAGGGGGTGTGTCATGTTAGTACAAATGTTTAATAGTGGGTGTGACAATAGTCGGAATTCTCACACGTCTGACCACTTAGTTTCTGTTAATCTCATTCGAACCTATGCAAAACCCCGTAGTTTTTCCTATGTTTGTATTAGAAACGCCAAGTCTGTAGGTAATAGGTACAATAGTGTATAAAAGTTTGAACCAACCATTTGTTGGAGGGGGCGCGTAATCCCATCGATTGTGACCAATGGTAACGTGCGATAAAATTAAACTTAGCTATCAGCAACGTGTGCTGAATGGCACAAAAAGCGTATCTCTTATGTTCAATATTAGGAATGATTCTAGCAGATTTAAAATTTAGGACGACTAGTCAGAGAATTTTTTCCCAGTGTTCTATCGTCCGTTCATCATTTGAATTTGTTTTTTTTTTTTGGTAACATTATAGTTTTCTTATTCGATAAATTGTATTTGTAAAATGATCGCAATATCTATCAAAATATGAAATAATGATAAAACATGTCCTTAGAAATATGATTTAGAGTTTATGTGAAGGTTTATTTAGTAGTTTTAGTGGAAAGTTATTAATAATGACCAACCTATACATATATTAGAAAATAAAACAAACGATATATAACTAGTGCCGGGGGTACATCAATCATAAGTTGGTGAACGTGGTGCATTCCAACACGGTTATGTTATGCAACGTAGTAATAGTAGAAGTATAGCCGATGTTGGTGAGATTGATCTGGTCGCAGGTGTCAAATTCACCAAGGATTTATCATATATTTCGGTCACGATTCACACATTTCCAACGTATGTAGTTCTAGAAAGACATTTATATATCTACAAATTTTTTTTTTTATATGTCGTGAGAGTTTACATAGCACTTTATTATAATGCTCCATATAAACCAGATGAGTCGTTTTGAGGATATAATTCCAGATGAGAGACGATATTTGCTTTTAACACGTTCAGTATTGTCGGTATGTTGTTGTTATTGTCATGCTATGATTATTCGAAGTTGTTGATCAGTAATAGTTGAAACACCTTTTTAATCAGGATTTAATTCTTTACCTAGGATTATCTAGATTTCAATGTCCCATTATAATAAAATATAACGAATTGTATACAGGAGACATGTAATTATTAATTAAAACATCGGCTATGTTAAAAAAAAGTCGACATTTCTATTAGTTAGGGCAGTATAACTCTAGGATACGTTAAAGATGTAAGTTTGAAGGATTATTCGATTACCGTTCAAGCTAATAGTCGGTTAGACTACCACTGTCATTGAAACATACATTAATCGTGTTGGCATGGATTGTAAGTAATCGATCGATATGATTCCAAGCAAGTTGCACTTGATATTTAGATTTTGTAGAGGACAATATAAGTTGGCCGATACATCATGTCCCACACATGCTTAATTGGTGAAAGGTCGGGATATCTAGAAGACCATGGCAAGAAATTCACTTCTGACATTTCCAAAAAAATTTTGGCAATATGTAAACGGGTGTCATCTTGCTAGAAAACGAACTGAAGCTGTCTTTTTATGTAGGGAAGAAAATTTCGCTTTAGCACCACTTCAACGTATCGTCGAGACGTCATACTGCCTCTGATACCTATGACCATAGCATCACAGATAATAATTCCGTCGAAGACCAAAACCTCTAGCTGTACGTTATCTGCCCTATCCAGTTCACACCTGCCAACACTACATCACTGTGGGGATTGACAGGAGTTGCGATTTTTGGAAATGCCAATCCCGTTTCACGAAAACCAACGACTCCACCCCTTCACTTAATTGTTAATCACTTTGCGCTAAAGCAAGACTGACTAAAAGAATACCCAAAATAGACATCAAATGATAAGATTACACTAATAGAAACCCTATAGTGATTGAACAAAAAAATTTAAAAAGGAGACCTCTTCTTCAATTGGACTCAAATCTTTGTTTTTATAGCAACTAACTTGTGAAAAAAAATTGTTCAAACAAAAATTGAGGTTTTCAAGGTGTTCGGATTTTTTTCCATTTAATGTTAGCATAAAAAAAAACTTCTTTTAAATCTTTTGAAAATTTCAAATATTTGTAATGAACGATAGACAACCTTGCCCGCTTTCACTACTGTCATTAATTCGGTTAACTCAATTCCTGGTTTGAAGTGACAGATTCTCTGTCAACGTAGACTAACACGGTGTTAAATCACTAGTTTCGGATTTTGATTTAAACCACGGTCGATTAAAAACTTACCACTGGTTTTGACAGTTAAGTTTCACGACCTGTTTGATAATTTGAATACATTTTTGTATTACATCTGAATGTTATCTTGTGATATTTGAGAGTCAGTTCGTTTTATCATAAACATATGATTTGCATTTGAAGTTTATTTTCTTGATTATAGTGAAACATAATGTGGGATGGTCAATAACATCACCATTTCTTTATTTCAACCGATACTTTTGTTAATTGTTATAAGCCGATAATTTACATCATATACAGGATATTTACATAATATTAATTGGCTACCCTCATACTTTGAAGCTATACTTTCATATTCCTGTTCATTTTAACTAAAAGTTGTATATTAAACACAAGCTTCGAGCTTTACGTTGGATTTAAAATATGGATATTCTTGATATGTTCGAAGGCGATTTATATATTATTGGAATCGTCGATTATAGAATTCCAGGTTTACGATATACATGGTCAAATGTAAAATTGAAACGTCGAGATGATTTGTTATTTATCTTGTATTGCTACAACAAACAATGATAAACAATATAATCAATGATGATAAACAAAATTATGATAACAGGTTTTTGTTTATTAAAAATTCAAATAATAACACATTGCTTTTTCTGAATAAAACGATCGATTTTCTGTGATTTCGTATAAAATTTAATGGAAATAAACAAATACCACTATTGAGCTGTAATGAAACACTGAAATCTACACGTAGAAGTCGAATTTCAAACAGACCAACTCTTGATATTCAGTAGTCGTCAACACTGGACTGGTTCATTCCTCGAATTTGCATTGGTTGGTTTGGCGATATTTATAATGTCGTTAGATTATCTTGGATTCAGTCTCGTATTAACTAACACAATCTTGAGATATGATGATGAAAAAGAGGAATAAGCTTAACCAAAACTCTAGAATTAATAAACACTTATAGGATAGAGGACTTTGTAACTGACCGATCCTAATATATTTCATCTCGTAGACACAAAGTATAGGTTAACTTTTGAGAACGTTGAAAATGATAGGAAAATGTTGAACAGTTGATTTAAACGTAATACGTATTATGATAATAAGACGACATCTTATGCCACCATTAAGATGACAGCCGTGTTATAATTTCTACACTGCAACATCAGTATGGAAATTTTGGAAATGTTCGTTTTTTTTCACAAAAATACGCCTAATTATGTTACTGTGATACAGAGCTTTGCATACCGATTGGAGAGGATCGATAAGTGAAACTATCTAGTATAATATCAATTATGAAATAATTGAATAAACAGGACCGTATCTAGAACTTTCAAATCAAAGTCTAGTTCTTCTGATTTGGTTAAACAAGTATATGAGTGGATTTGCTTAGTTCATACAGTAATCACAAATATCTTTCAAGGAAGCCTTAGGTACGTGCCTATTTTAGCTAATGGTACACCGTAGGTCCTGTATATTAATTAAGCTGTTTTGAATCAGTAAATTCATCATTTATGTTCGATATAATTCCTTATACTCATCTCATACCCTTCAGATGTAAACATGACTTTTTGTTTTCTTCTTTTTTTGTTATACTACTCGTTCTTTTTTTATCATTTGAGAAATTGCGCGTTATCAAATACAACTGTGTTTTTATGACAGTTTGACTTTATATGGGTTAGAAAGATTGATGTGTTTGACATCGTAACGTGTTCGAAATATTAGTGTTTCTGACAAAACCCTATGGAGAATTTCATTAATAAATCAGTTTCAAATCTATATATATATATATATATTTCTTCTTTATTTATTTTTTCTCTTGGTTACATTTCAATTAATTTACTAGATGATTTTGTTTTTTACTTATATTTTTTTTATTTAAAAAAAAATAAATAAAAGCAAAATTGTTTAAAAATACAAAATAAAAATAACTTTGATTTCTACAAATTATATTCTACTCGAATATAATAAAGGTAAAACATATTGTCAAAGACAGTATTTTCTAAAAATCGCTTACCGTACGATAATTAAATTCTGGTAAATATTCTTATGTTGATTACAAACAGCTTTTTATCCCATATTATAAAAGATACAAACATTCTTTGTTATACTAAACAACAACGATTTAACTGGGTTAGTATTTTGTTAAAGATGGGGCTAAACGAGTAGTGAAAGGAATGTTCATTCAAATGTAATTGCCTTTTATAGTGTGTGTATACTCTTTATTGTTTGTTTTCGTTGAAGTGATGTGGTTTTTTAATAAAACGGTCATTTTTCAATAATATTGATAATTATCAATGGATCAATGATTCGATACGTAAAAAATGAACATTTTTGTTTCATATTGTTGTTAAGACAGGCACAGGCATCAGTCGACATTATCATCAATACTTTTCCAACATAAAACCTCTTGTTCTCATGTCTGCACTACGAATCTGAACGTAGATACTCGTGTATACAGACTAGGCACTTCTAATACGAACATAGAAAAATACCAGAATTACACGCTCTTAGGTGTTTCGAATAAATCAGAATGACTTAAACGACGTCTAAGCATTCTGGATTGACACCACCCACTTTCAGACATTTACCTAAACATCACACCCTCTTCAATTAACAAATATCTTTCTTTGCTATCTTTGTGAAACATCAACGGGCAAATATGTCTCGGTCAAATACCACCCTCCAAGTGGGTGATATTCTTCCTATGTTCCTATTAGAAACGCC
>JAZBGY010001041.1:0-30973 GCA_037414755.1 Lydus trimaculatus | reverse complement strand
TGAATTCGATATCTTGCTTGGTTCTCGAGATATAGCGAAAAACCTGTTTTTAGGGGGTAACTTCGAGGACCAATTTCACCCCCTTAAAGTGAATATGGGCAGCTAAAAAAAAATATGTATCCTTTATTTTTTGATGCTCTACCTGTATGCAAAGTTTTATCAAAATCGGAGAGGGACAGTTGTGTCCCTTTCCTTGTAAGTAATAGAAATTTTTTAAAATTATTTAATATTTCATTCACACTATCTAATTGAGAAGTTGCTTCTAACACTTCTGTTAATATAATTTTGGTTAATATCATTAATATGCATCGTTTTTTAAATAAATATTAATACAATATCGTTGCAAATATTTTTATAGGTCGCAGATTTGGTTTATTATCAACAAAGGTTGCACTCGTCCATTTTTTTAAAGGATTTTGAATATGAATTAACTGGAGAAATATCAATACCACCAAAAATCAAACCCAAATCTATTTTCTTACAACTCAGTGGAGAGATTTATTTAAAAATAAGTATAAAACTAATAAAACAATATAGAACTTTTGTTATAATAGATGCATTAGAACTTTGACTTTATTTATTTGTTCACATATTCGATTTGTTATTCTTACTGTGATAACACCCAGCTTAATTTTTTCTTAATTGAAAACGTAATTATTGTAGTTCTACTAACACAAAATGATTTTTCTTTCAATAACTAATATGAAAGAAAGAATAATGATAAAAAAAGGAATATTTCCAGCTAGGATTCGAACCGTAATCAAAATATTCAAGTAATATTCAGCATTGGATTCCATTATGTGTATTACTGGTTGCCAATAATAAAATGATAATTCAATCTCTGTTGAGTAGCACGGTGTTAGCAGGGGCGTGGGGCAAACCTGGCATTTACCCACCATTTATAAAACAATTATAAAAATTGTGGTAATTGATACCCCATTTACTAATGCGAACAAAATATTTATTTGAGTTATAAACTTTGTAAGCTCTGATAGTTCTGATAGACAGTAGATCATAATATCACACGACAAGAATTTTTCACAATGAAATTATAAATATTTATCCCCTTTTGTACTTTTTACTCCCTGTTTCCCCAACATTTCGTTCTGATAGTAGCCCAAGATAATTCTCTACTTTTTGAACCTGAAACCACCTGAAACCAATTGTCAATTGGGTGCAGTGGCGTATTTAAAATTTATTGTTGAGCAGAGGCGTGGGTGGGGGAGGGGGTGTGTACAATGAAATCATTAATATGTGATAATTTTATAATGATAATGTATTTACTCAGAAAAAACTGAAAATTATAAACAATAATAATAACATATGCATACAGGATCGCCCATTAAAACTAAACACCCAGAGGTCTTTCTGGATCAAAAATACACAGGTTGAGAACCAGGTCACTGTGGAGACACGCCTATATCATCAACTCATGCGCCGTAGCTAGCCAGATCTAACGACTCCATTTTTATAATGTAAACTCTATTGGCTAATGTAAAACCCCCTCCGACTAACCGGATATCGGCAAAAGTCGGGCATGTTACTAGCCTGTGTATTTTTGATCAAGAAAGACCTCTAGAAGACGGGCGTTTTAGAAAAATATTAAAGTTCTTGCAGACAACATTTCATCTTTTAATTTTTAAAAAAGACATTGGAACTCTTGAATCAAAGTATAATGCGTTTAGCGGCGCCACTTTTATGACTGATATGAATAAGTACCTAGAATTTTATAGTTTTAGAAAGAAATAGTTAGAGTGGGACTTAAAGTACTTTGTGCTTGTGGCAGATTATAACTTATTGTTAGCGCCTCCATGCTGCGAGCTTGTTTTTATATCTAGTATAGGTATACGAGCAGATGACAATTTTTTGCGCCCCTTAAGTATGTGCGCCCATGTCGGACGCCACATACACCACGGAAAAATCCCGCCACTGGAAATAAGTAATATCTACTGTAGGTATACAAGCAAAAAGACATTATTAATGATTCATTGTTAGCTCTTGGAGGGAGGCCCAGATCCTTGGACCCCTCTGAAAATGCGCCACTGTGTCGGTGTGCCCACTTGTAAAATTTTTTGGTAACGCCTCTGGTAGAATAATAATAAAGTTTGGGTCTAGGACTAAGGCGCGGCGCCACTTGGGTGCGAAGACATTACGGAGCGAAAATACTGCGGCGCGAACACACTACAACACTGATACTAGGCTCACTTGCAATGTAGCCAACTTAGGGGTTGTCCCTTGAATTTGGCGTTTTCAGAGAAAAAATGCTTTGACGGTTTTTTAGGGGGTTAATTTTTTTTTGAAAGGCTAAAAAAAATTGATTGTTTAATTTCAAAAAGCTTTACCCATAATTGTATATTCAAACTTTTCACCATTTTTTGACTATTATGACAGCTGGCGGTTAAGCTTCTGGCAAACTTTTATTTAAATTATATTAGTCTATTTGAAATTATAAAATCTATATCTTAAAGAAGAAAAAAAACAACAGTTTCCACATGTCCTACATTTTACAAAATTTCAGTTTAGGGTTTTTTGATTTTAGGGGTTTTTTGAGATCAATATTAGGCGAAAAATGAATTTAAAATGAGTTTTTTAGTACCAATTATCAATTTTAGTATACATACTACTTATACCCCGATTAGTGCGGATTCAAATAGTACGGGTAATTTAGGGGAACCGATTAACCGTACTGTGTGGGGTATTACTGTATTTATTCGAATAAATCAAAAATTCGAATCCATAGTATTTTTGAAAAGTTAATTATCCGGCACTCGGCGACGGTTGAAGCGAAGACAATGCTTGATCTTTTCTTAAGAAAAATGTCGAATAATAAGAAAATACGATTATGTGGATTTTTACTGTAAATTATTCTAAATAAAATGAGTCATAATTAATTGAATACCTCAAATGGGCATATTCCATTATTTATAATTAAAAACGAAAAACAATCATTGAAACAACATTAAGTACAGGGTGTCTAATTTTTGATGGTATTTAAGGCTAACTCCTATAAACAGTGATTGAAGAAAATAACTAATGGAATGGCACACTCTCGTGCTACTTTTTCATAACTAATCAGATGGTGTAATTTTTTTGTTTTAGAGTTATTCAACTTTTTTAAATTTTTCACTATTTTGAAGATGCTCTGTAAGAAAAATTCTCATTGCTTCTGACACAGTTTTTAATGCAAATTTTACCTATCTAATCCAGTTTTGACTAGATTTTATTGTTTTTGAGATATAACACAAACAATGGAATTTTTCTTATTGTTAGTTTATTTGAAAGCTTGCTAGATAGAAAGCACCTTCTAAATAGTGAAAAAGTCAAACAAGCTGAATAATACGAATAATTCACGAGAATCTGATTATAGGAGTTTGCCTTAAATACCATTGAAAATAAGACATTCGGTACATCATTACTCTTATAAACTTTTTACGATTTATATGTACCTAAGTAGTGTAATAATAACAATTAATTATTGCCGTTGTTGCTGTTAAATGAAACAACTTTTTCCTACTTCTAAAAAACGACAAAAAATATGTTTTCAAGTTTATAAATGAAAAGTAATTCAGGTGTGAATCTCAACAAGATAAAGTTTTTTTATTAGATAATAATTTACATCGGTTTCTAAAATAAAAATGTTGCTAACTGTACTCTACTTATTTGGTGTAATATTTTGTTTGCTTTATTACTGGTTAAAAAAGAATTACATTTATTGGGAATCTCGTGGTATTGTTCAAGATAAACTGACTCTACTTTTCGGTAGTTTTTTCAATGTAGCTCTACGTAAAGAGCATTCATCAGATCGGATTCGTGAACTTTATTTTAAATATTCAAATGAACCTTATGTTGGCTTTTATGGATTTGTAAAACCATTATTGTTAGTACGTGATCCAGGTATTTTGAAAAGAATTTTAGTCAAAGATTTCAATAAATTTGTTGATCGTATATCAACATTCAATGAAAGAAACGATCAAATTGCATATAATTCAATATTTAATTTACGTGGTAAAGAGTGGCGTGGTATGCGAATCAAATTATAACTAGTATTTACATCTAGTAAGATGAAGCTGGTGTTACCGTTAATGATGAAATGTGGTGAAAATCTGCAAGAAATTATCAAAAATTTTAAGGAAAAATAATGAGATCGAAATCAGATATTTATTGAAACGATATTCGGTTGATGTTGTATCATCATGTGCATTTGATATAAAAGCAAATTGTATGAATGATTTTAATTCGGAAATTTTCAAAAATGCAATTCATTTCGTTGATTCAAATTTAACAATTAGAAATTTTTCAATGTTGTGTTATTTCTTTCTACCTAAATTAGTTCATCTGTTACGTTTAACTTTTGTTGATGTAAAATCTGCAAATTATTTAATTCAGATGTTTAAAACAACATTTCTTGAAAGGAAAAACACAAATATGGAACGAAATAATTTTTTAAATATGTTGGAAAAGTTAAAAAAGGAACATCATAGTAATTTTGATTTTGACGACATAAAAATGGCATCTCAAGCTATTACATTCTTTGGTGCGCTGGAACTATAACTACAGAAATGATAATTACATGTACCCTTTATAAATTAGCATTAAATAAGCAAATACAGGACCGATTAAGGGAAGAAATTACACAATCATACAACATTCAGGGTAGTTTCATTTATGAAAGTATCCAAGAAATGAAATATCTACATATGGTAATTTGCGGTAAGTATTCAGAGATCAGTGTAATTTGATTTTTGATTGAAAATTTGATATCTAACCGCACAGAAACGTTTCGAAAATATCCGTTTGGTGTATTTATAAATCGTGTAGCTACTGATGATTATATAATAGAAGAAATTGGTTGTAAAATTGAAAAAAGGACGTCTATTATTGTACCAGTTTATGGTTTACACTTTGATCCAAAATATTTTCCTAATCCACAAAAATATAATCGTGAACGTTTCAATGATAAAAATAAACATAAAATCATCCCATGTACCTATATGCCATTTGGTGAAGGTCCACGTAATTGTATAGGTGAGTTTTATGGAAATTTTAGTGATTTTTCAATTGCAAATATATCCAATAGGTCAAAGATTTGGTATGTTATCAACAAAAGTAGCACTAATACATCTTATGAAAGATTTTGAATTTGATATAAGCGAAAGAACTCAAATACCGCTAAGAATGTCGAAAAAGTCAATTTTATTGTAAATTGAAAATGATGTGCCTTTAATAGTCAACAATATTAAACATTCTTAATCACTGTCTTCACAATGAATTTATAATAAAATTATTAAAAGCATAATTTTATTTTGATGTAACCGATTTGTCTGATAAACACTTTCATAATAAAGTTGAAAGTAAATTTATAGATCTTTCTTATATTGAAAAGAAGTCCACAAAAAATCCGGTACGTTCATCCTCAGTAAAAAGTTACTGAAATAAAATATAAATAAAGATAAATATTCAATTTACAAAAAGTTCTTGTTTACATGCTGTTATTATAATAGAGAATTCATGTAGTTTGAGTGTTTTCAAGATTTTAATCCCTTAAATTGCCAGTTTGCCTGTTCCTTTGAAGTTTACCGATCTAGGTGTTTGCAATTTATTTTTAAATTCATAATTTTTGTTTGAATCATGTAAGTATTTTCTAAACTAGACAATTCACGATTGATAAATTTTTACAACCCTTTCAATTATCTGTTTGGAAATTCCAAACTTAGATTAAAGGAGGAATGCGGCTATAATACAGCTGTAAAGGGTGGATATTTTCACAAATACATGAGCAACCATCTTCTATAGTTTGTTAAGTGACTTAAGATATCCAGTAAAATAATAAAAATTAGTTTACAATATATACCACAGCAAAGGACTTGATGGAAATGGTGATATAGTGCCATCATGAACAAATATTTAAAATTTGTCTTGATCACAAACTGTCCAGATGTTTCTTCAAAAATCCAAAGCAGACAGTTTTGAATATTGGGCTTAAAGTTGTCATAAAAAATTTTGAATATTTATTTATAGCGGCAATATTTAAGCATTTCTATCAAGTCGTTGATACTATATCTATTATGAATTAATTTTTATTATTTTGCTGGATCTCTTAAGTCACTTAACAGACTATACATATCCCTTTTTAACACCGGCATAGGGTATAAAACTGTTCCGTTTTTAGTAGTTTCGCTAATGTTTCTAGCTGAAATGTGTCAACCTGTATACAGGTTGAGACATTTCATTTAGGAATATAAGACAGTTTTGAGGGTGGGTAATTTTACAAACTTTCTACCATACATCTCTATTCAATTCAGATGAATGCTATAAGACTGTCTCGGTTTTTGTAGTTTCTCCTATATTCCTAGACAACTATCTGAACCTGTATATAGAAGTTTGGTAAACTTGCAATTTTCAATTTTTAAAAACCTTTTCAGGTAGAGAAAGGGTGATTATTTCAATCTTTGTATTGTATATTTTATGACCGTCCGAAATAAAAGTTTTTTGAAACTATTCATATTTGTCCCGTCTTTAAGTAATAAAACTTTCAAAGGATAAATATTGAAATATAGAAGATTTAAAATAGAAATTAGTGAATTTTCAAGGACAGGTTAAGCTTATTATCAGCGAAAACTTGTCTGTTACTACCTTCTTCTTTTGTTTGTTTTCCTCCCTTTTACATTTACTGTTATCATTTTTATATACGTAAATTATTGAAACGGATAAACTGAAACATAAACACGCACAATAGAGACGAAGAAAAACAAGATGGCAAATGAAACAAAAAAAAAAACAAGTAAAAAAAGAAAAGCAAAAAGAATATTGTATAAGGTCCTATTTTCCTTCTATCTATCTATATATATATACACAGGGAAAAGTCTCTAGGGACGTATACAGAAAGGCCGTTGTGACTGACAGATCTTGGCGTGCTCAGATGGAAGACTCTCCTCTTGCATAGGAATAGCCTACTTGTACCAAGACTCTGTCAGCTTGCTAGTATTTATTACTGCCATTTTACTTTGGCTCGATTCTCATACAACTTCCAGCATTATTCTATGCAAGATAAGATGGTTTAATTGGCAGCAACCACCACCAGCTACCCACCCTCATTGTATTCATTGATTTAAATTACATCACCAACTACAAACGATTGCTATTATTGGAAAAATTCAAAAATTGATAGATTATTTGTTTACCAAACTGAGTGATTTGGACAGAAATAATTTTAAAGGTCATAAAGTTTTATTGCCGCAAATACAATTACCCAAAGCAGGTACAATAAACCTACACGTATACAATTGAAAGGACTACCTTTGTTTACAATATTTGGAAAAACCAGAAGTTTATATGTATAATAGAAAGTTTATGAGTTCCGGGCACCGGATTAAATACAAAAATTTACGCCTCATTAATTTGTTAAATACCTATAATTGTAAATTTCAAATTGAAAATCATGTTTAATATCAAAAAAGATAAATAAAATCTTCAACGATAAACTGATAACAAACTCTAAGAAAAATCGTCATTTTTGTGTTTGTGCTCGTCAAAGTTTGTGGTTAAAAAATTTGACGCGATCCTCAAAGTTTCTTTTTTTGGGAGATTTTAAGAATTATTCTGTTTTATTATCTGTGTGTTGTTTATGTAATTTTGTTAAATCATGAATGTAATCGCAACAGGATCTCCAAATATAAACAAAAACACAGGAGAATTTTCTAAACAAAAAGGTAAAATTACACTAAAACAATCAAAACTGTCGAAATAAGAATTGTTGTTTGTACAGCACCACAATGTCGGTCGTTCAAATCGAAAAAAGATCAAAATAAACGATCCATTATGTTTGATATAAAGAATGATCAAGAATTATATGAAGAAACAAAATATTCAAATGAACATTCCTGTGAAAACGAAACTCAACGAAAATTTGTCAACGGATCACAACAGTCTATAGCTAATTTTGTTGAAAGATCCCTAACTTATGCTGCTACAATCAATTACAAATATATTTCACCTTACGAAACATTTCTAAATGAATGTCTAAATAAAAACCTCAATGGATATTTACAAGATCAACATTCTGTACAACGTAATGAACTTATTTCGGCAAAAATTTACAATTGGTGGGCACGAGACGAACCGTGGGACAATAAAATGACCTCAGATTTCTTGGATGAACTTCGAGATGATTTACTTTGTCCAAACAGAAATAATCAGGTTGAATCACAAGAAATGTCTGCAAATGAGATTGCTGAAGTTGAAACAATGTTAGGTAATGCCATGGGCCGTATGCATAATTACACATTACAAATTTTAAAATAATTTTGTATTTTAAATAAAAAATTGTTAAATAATTGCACATGCAGTTTCTTTTAAAACTCTAAGGGTGGTGAAAACGAAAAATTCCAAGAGGGGTTAATCCTGAATATTGCAATTTGATTTGTAGTTACTTTAACAATAAACATTCCCCACCCCCATTTTACAAAGTTTTGGTAAAAATTTACAAACTATCAGTTGACCGGTAAAGTTCAAATATGCTTGTTGAACGTGAAAGAAATCTCTTGGTTGATGAAATTCGCGACAGATTCGCTGTAAATGAGCCTCTAGAAATTTTAGTCGTAGAACCTGAAGACAATGTTGGCGAACATAGTGGTAAGCATTAACATAATTTCTCTAATTTATTAATAAAAATTAAATTAAATATTTTGTTTTGGTAATTCTAGATGAATCAACATCATCCGAAAGTTCCAGTGACTCCAACTCAGATTATGATTCTTCAGCTGAAGATTATTCAGAAACTTCAACAATTTCTGTTGAATTGTCTGATGAAGAAGTCGATTTTAATAATAATCATCAAATACGCCAAAATCATCATCCTGATGATCATGATAGTGATGATGATAATGATAGCGAACGTACTCTTAGCGCCGATGAAGAGTATGAAGCCAATGAGGACAATCAAGATAATGGTGATAGTGAAATCGATGGTAATATTGAGGAAAATGCAAATGAAATTTTTTTTGAAGTAAATCCGGATGACAACACTGACGAGTTGAATAGTCTCAACGATATTAATCCTGGAGGTTTGTATATTTTCTTGTTATTATTATTTTTTTAACAATGTTATCACAATTATTGTTGAATCCTATAGTAAAATTCAGTTTTTTCTCTTAATTTACAGAATCTTCATCTTATGACACCGCTAGTGTTACATATTGCCCTGTTTGTTATCAACCTGTTGATGCTGCCAGCATCAATCAACAAGAGATTGTGAATATAATCATCGATTTAATGATGCGCGATGATTTTTTTTTCTTGTTTTCCAATTTTACTTACAATTATTCTCGATATTAGGATGAATTCTTGTACCTAATAATGTTTGCATGAATTACAATTTTTAGTTTAGAAAAGTCATTGGAATACTGTTATCATATCTAACAATAAGTAATTTAAATGTTCGTTATTGTTTCAAATAATGAAAATGTTTCAATTTTTAATAATTTGTAGCTTTTGTAGTTTTAACCACTGAAATAAAGTATTTCTAAGATAAAAAAACAATTCATTTTTATTTATCTTGAACAACCCAGGGCACGGGGGACAATTAAGCTTTAACAACCAATAGTACCAGAAAAAACATAACAAAATGGTTATTTTCACAGCGATTGTGGCTTCAAATATGTATTCATTATCGATTTTCTGATTTGTTTTAATTATTGTTTTCGATAAATAAAGGAATCACCTAAAATCTAAGAAAAATTTTCAGAAATGGTATGGCTGGCTTGTTTTGTCCATATTTGTACTATTTTTTTTTTTAAATTTTAATCAATGCTTCTAATATGACAGAAATTATATCAAACAAGTGACAACATTTTTAACTGAAATCCCCTATCAGTTTTCGAAATATGAAAATTGGATTGTTTTAGATCGTGTTTGAAATAACGCGCGGTATGCTTATTTTGAGTGTTAAAAATTACGCTTTTTTAATGTTTAATTTGTTTAATAGAGATCACAATAGAGATCTCCATTTGATGTGGCGAAAAACAGAGGTAAAACAGACAGTTTTTCCCACATCAAAATCAATTTATTAAGAAAAAAAGTTAAACTAAACAACAAGACAAGATATAAAATATTAGATGCAGTGGTGCATATGGTGACATGCAGCTGTAAAATTCAAAGTTCGGTTAATCCGATAGTCGCTGAAAAGAGAGTCGTCGGCTGAAACAATGAAGCCGGTTAATCTGATGCCAAACTAACGCGAGTGCTGTTTAGTTACTGTATCGAGAAAATTTCAGAAGTTAGTCCAGATTTAGGAATGATTTTCGTAATAAATCATTGAAAACATACTGATTATGATGATCGTATAAGACAAAGTTCATAAGATATTTTGTCAATTTCGAACAATAACTAACATAAAGACCTTTGCACTATAAAATTTGTTGTCTTGTATAGACTGAAGATAGCTTTTTTTGTTTGATTCTAACAATGTTGAAAAAAATTTGATACTAGATGAGCAATTTACTGCGAAAAATTTTGATTATGTTATAGGGTTATGCAGATTTATACAGACAGCAGTTACCAGAAAGTCACAACCTAAAGTTTTTCTATTTTTTTTATTATTTTTAACAAAATCTGTTTAAAAGTAAATCAAATATTAATCCGAAGAATAATTAATTTTGAAAATTAATAGAAACCTAGAAATATGTTCATATTTCTTAAGAAATTTTGGATCTCCCTTTCCACATTTTCACTTTTTGGCATTTCCCTTAGCACTGAAATACTTCAATTTGATTTGTTGTTAACAAATATGGCCCCACCCCTTTTTATTGAGAAATTGTCCAACTACCCCTCAAAAATTGAAATTTTGTCTATTGCAAAATTAACGCTAAAGCTCTGATATTTGATTTGTCGCTAAAAACCCAACCCCCACCCCCTTTCATTGAAAAAATCTATAAAGACCCCCTGAATATTGAATTTTTGTTTATTTTAAAGTTTGTTGTTTTACAAACAAGTTGAAATGTTGCGTGCTAGTGAAGTAAATTCAGTTAATACAAAACATAAGTACTTCTTCGTCAAAAACGAAAAGAAAGGTAAGTTGTAAAAAAAAAAACTTTTCTATTTAATACATATTCTAATATGTTTTCATTTCTTTATTACAACAGTAGTAATGAAACCATCATGTGGCGCTATATTAAAACATGTAACTCAGAGTCAGATCTCATGGTCTAGAATTTGGACAAGTTATAAACAGGAGGAATCCAAAATTTCTAAAGAGACGAAAAATTCTTCAGAAGCCGCCGAAAATGATCTCGATTCATCATATAATGAAGATGAAGAAAATGCGCCAATTGTAGAAGATAAAATCAACGAGAACAAGCAGGCGATTGAGGAAACCAAACAGTCGATTGAGGAAAACAAGCAGTCGATTGAGGAAAACAAGCAGTCGATTGAGGAAAACAAGCAGTCGATTGAGGAAAACAAGCAGTCGATTGAGGAAAACAAGCAGTCGATTGAGGAAAACAAGCAGTTGATTGGGGAAACCTCAGAGCACCAAACATCGATCTTTCCCAATGTAGAAAATACGCGCACTTACGTTGTCACACAAAGTTTTGTCGATAAGTATTCTTTTAAATTGGGAAATCTGTTCGACAGATCTGCCAACGATAAATCAGAGAAACCGAATTTTGATGTAGAAGACGATTTAATTGATGAATATCCGCCATATAAAGCCGTCGGTTCAAGAGTACCATGGGGCCATGAAGGCCCATATGATGAGTATTTAAAACAACAACCGAAAGGTGCATCATGGTATCAAAATCAACAAAAATTGCAAAATACAGAAGATTCCCAACAATTACTGGAAAGTGCAGAGAAAATACTTGCTGATGCTGTCAATCGTATGCATCAGACTCTGGTGGAAAACATGAAAAAAAAAGATTTTAATTTGTGTATCGACTTGTAGGTTGTTGTTTTTTTTTGTACTAATTTTGATTGATATTATCTGCAATAAATACGAATTTTTGTGAATTTTGGGTATAAATAAATAAAATTTTTTCCAAAATTTCTACATTTTTTTTTGATCCCTAAAGACATTCATTAAAAACTTTATTCTTTAATGACTTAATTATACAATTTTAGAGCATGGATGATGCATGTAGCGATGCAAATATAAGAACATTAAAACTTGCAGGTAATACAACTTATCGTTAATCCCATGACGATAATACCATCACATTATCTTCATATTATTACTATCAAATTACTACCATTCATTACAAATAATGAGTGCAATTATTAGAGGGTGGTTAATTTAAAGTTACTATTTGAGAGAAAAATCTAACAAAATTAACCCCCTAAATTTGTGTTTTGAAGCGTTAAATAATCACGACCGAGTAATATACCATTGCTTTTTATTTGAAAAAAATTAGGCTTACTTTTTAGCAGGTTTACCACCCTAAAGTTGATTGGTGTTACACTTTTGAAGCAAAAATTATTATTTTTAACAAAAATGTAGTTTTTATTTAGATAATTCTAAAAAGACACTAACGTTTTTCGATTCAATATTTAAAAAATACGTAATTATGTTCGGATGTAAATGCTTGTGCAATTTAGACACAAAACTTGTTTGTTATAATTGAACGTTTGAGCATTTTATTGGAATTTTTCTTTTACAAGATAATATTAGAGAGAAGGATTGAAAGGATCATGGCTAGTGAAATAATGTCCTAGAATTGGTGTGTAGAGTTGTTGGTCTATTTAAGGTCCTAACAATAAATTCTGTTAGAATCGTCCGTCGCAATATTAAACTAAGCATTAACATGAGATGAGTTCAGTTGGAATGTGTCTCTTCGACCATCCTAACTAGTAGTAAAGGTGTCAAGATAGGTCCAATTTAGTGGGCAATTGGATCGGGAGTAATGTGTCCTTTAAAGGATTGACCAAAGTTGGAACGACTTTCATGACATTATCCTGGAAACGATATACTAGATGGAAATCGTTTAAATTTTCCACCATTTCAAAAATCTTTTAATTAGAGAAAATTTATTAAATTTTTTATCATTTATAATTTAATCATTTATATAATTATTGTATTTTTGTATTATTATATGAAATGGTAACTAGTTATACTGATAATAGGAATATTCGTATCTTTTAAAGGGTAATCGAGTGTACAAGGGTAGTTTTTAGTGGTGCATTTGAGCACATCAATCGGCGTGTCGCGACTCTGATATGCGAATATCTGCTTTATGGACCACCTGTTGATCATTTTGTATTACCCCTTTACGTCCCAGTCTACAACAGCATGTAACAAGGCAAAAGTGAAAAACTGCAACAGGGAATTTTCCAAGACTTACTTTCAATAAACACAGAATTCTCACACCGAAAAAAAAATCATCAAGAAATCTTCTAAATACTACAAAAATATAGCCAAGTTATTTAAAAACAAATAGTATTTTCTTTTCTGATAGATCCCTAAACCTTTCTATGCAATTATTCGAAATGTTTAGAAGTCGTCGTCGTATTCAAATTACAACATTTCAGATCTACGTGTTTACAGTTCAAATGTGTACAGAACAGGGCGGAGAAACAATTAAAACAATTGAAATGTTGCAACATCACGAATACCAATCAACCTAAGATGAAATTCGGAATTTAATTTTACAAACAACATACTAATCTTTATTCGTAATTTAATAGAGTTTTTAACAAAATTTAGAGTTTAACTCAAGACCATTGAGACTCATTCTCACTCAACCAATTACAACATCATATATCAAAACCAATAATTTGTAATTATTGTAATTACAAGCCACGCAATGGCTGTATTTAATGTCTTCTACCTGGAAATTGTTTTTCCTTCTTTTAACGTTGTTGTTTTTTCTGTGAATTTGTATTCCTTGCTATTCCGGTTGTGGTTGTAATATGATGTTGTCAGTCGTTGCCCCTGAAGTGAGCTGACGATAAACAGTCGACGAATACTCAGTATAAAGAGAAAGATGCCGAGTTTCGGGATTTGCATAGAAATGAGTCGAGGCTGATGGAGCCGTGTCACAAGGTGGCCGTGAATCAGCTAAAATGGCCCATGCTGCATCCAGACGGTAATAGCCCATTCTTTGGAATACTCAAGCGATGTTAGCGGTGATAGTCGTTGACGATATCTTTTTGTATTTTCTTTATTTTTTGCCATAAAAGAGAACAAACTTGGAACCTTCTAGCAAATATTTAGATTTCAAGGAAAATTAATCGAGACCTTTCCAAATAAATTCGGATAAAGTATGGGGATTCATTGGAAATTTAGTGTATCTAAGTGCAATCTGGTTGGTAGGTATAGAGATGAAGTATAGACGCGCACCATCTACCAGTTCTTTATCTCACCCTTGATTCCAATAACGGCGATCTATGTCGCCACTTTGTAAATTGGAAGGGGTGAAGAGATAAAAGGCGATAAATTCAAATCCGACTACTTCTAGTAATATTCTGGAATATCTCAAGGAACAAACTAGGAAAAAAAAATTATAATTAAAACTAATTTAAAGTTTTTTTTTTTTCCTATTTAGTGTCTGGTGTATATGTGTGGTTAGATTGGATTGTTCCCATGCGAATTCACTATCTGTTAATCCCTTTTCTAGTTACCTTTAGATATCCAAAGTTCAGTTCTCATTAGGTTAGATTGGTGTAACGTCGAAGTCATTTACAGTCGTCGTAATTCTAACAAGATGACCTCTAGGGGATGTATTCACTGACAGTTATATCGTTATAACGTTAACACGTTAGCAATAATTGTCTGAACAGTGGATTGTAAAAGCGGACAGTGAAGGGCTGGAGTTTGTTCGAATCATATATGTATAGGTATCATAGTGAGCATCCATCAGAAATCTACTGCCTCATTACACTAATTGATGACTGGTCTGCGCCTTAATAATTGTTTCAGGGATTAACTAGATATTGCAGCGATAGTAGTAACACAAGCACTAGGATTCAAATAATTCATATCTATGTCGTATTATTATTACCACCCATTATTATTAGAGATCTCTCGATTAGAAACTGAGAGATATAGAAAGAGAGAGAGAGAGAGAGAGAGAATGGAATTTTGTAGAAAATTTTATTGTTGATAATAATAAATAAGTGTTCGTTTTGTAGTAAATGTGTTAATTACAAGCTCACTAGTCATTCAGTATCCCCCATTTGTGCCCAGTCGTTCTAATCAGATAATCTTCTTAAGGCGTTAAATTTTGTTTTCGACCTCTCAACAACTAACTAACCAGCCAACCAACCAACTACCGTACATTGTAACAGTGCCACTGTAAACAGCAAATCATCGAAGAGCATACAGATATAGCCCGACTAAACCAATAAGTTATTATAACGTTACTCGTATCTACTACCAAGTTATAAACCTTCCTAAATCTCGTCTAGCAAATCTGCAAAGAGCGGGGAAACACATGAGCACGTCTGAGATCCTTGAAACCATCCAAGCACAGCTATAAACTTACAGCTTAAGCGGACCGCATGACTGCTAGGTAAATGTTGGGTGGTTGGTTGGTTGGCTGGTTGATTCACATAATGAAATAGGTGGATGGAGAAGAGACTAAATGGAATTTATTAGCATCGCTCAATTGATGATGATTTTTGCACAAACAACAATTCCAATTATAATTACAATCCAACTAAACGGATATATCATGACGGTCGAATAAACGACCGATTGTATTAGGGCGATATCTTTCTCTAAACTCCACTAAGAATCTAACAATGTCAAAAGATGAAATTTACGACTTCTTAACCCTTCCGGAGATTATTGCCTAAGGGTATATCTGTATTTCCGAACCAATAAACAGATGCGTTCCACGCTAATGGCTTCCTAATATTCAAACAAAGATTTCATAAAGTTTGTTTAGTTTGAAAAGCAAAATTCTCACCATGTTTCTAAGGAAAACAGTGCAGACAGAAAGGAAAAAAAAAGGAGAAAAAGCTGAATTGATTGGGAGTTGGGTAATGTTGGAATGGTATGAGGCTGAGTGATGATCGTGCCGGGATTGGAAGACTCCGTGACGTTGTCCTCGGGTAAAACAACCCATTTGAATGCATAGTTGTCCGTCAGTCAGGGTGACATTACCTCGGCATCGTTGTCTATAGCAACCCTCCTATGAATTCACCAATAAATTGTCATAAAACCGTCAGATCGTCTGATTTGACAGTTCAGGGGGTAATTAAAGGGTGGATTTATGGTAGTAGCGAGGACCGCATCTAGATGTGTACAACCACCTTCTAGGGATCATTCCTAAGGAAAATGATTCCATTAAGGGAGATACACGTACACATATACGCACGACTATTGCCTAACCAACAATATCGCGACGGTGGCGAGTATGTAGACCGTTGATAACGATACCCGACATCGCACCTCTAACATATATACATTCTATCTCAGTTTCTCGACCCTCGTTGTTCATTCCCGAACAATGATCACTATCTTAATATACTGCCTTTGTGTTTAAGATGATTGTAGCTAATTTATTACTGATTACATGCGTGAGTTTCCTCATTGAACAGATTTATGAAAATTAGGTATATTCCATTTATGAAAAACTCAATGTAGAATTTCATATCAATATTTAGTTTGTTGGCAACTATATAGTCTTCCCTATGACCCAATTACTGACAAGAGAAACTTTGAATGACCACCAATTTCAGCCTTGGTTTCGGACGGTGGTCTCGTTAGTAACCCATTCCTAAAACATGTTTGTACGAAAATCGGAAGCGTTTACGATCGAACGGAGTCCTGTAATCAGGATGTTACGAGTGTCCAGCTATCTGTAGTGTCGTCATCTGTATGAACCGTCTTGTGTTTATAGCCTGTCCGACACCGGTATTAACACATCCAATAACCAGAGGACAAGACATTACACAGATATGAATGACGTGACCGAGTAGATAGTCCTGAAACCACAGTCCTTTACAACAATCAAACGAACAGTCCAGTCACAAAATTTGATATTGCTTGAAATTATATTAAAAGTGAATGAGAAGAAAATGTTGTATATACGTATAATTGTATTCTCGATAATTTTCTATTTAGAAGAAATTTACGAATAATTTCGATATGGTCAAGATGGAATTGGAAATGTGTTGTTGGTTTCCATTTGTAGATATTGGTTGTGTTTCTGTAGATGTAACATTGTGATAAGAGGTGTCTATGTATGCGAATCCAACACGTCCGACGCCTATGGACTTTATATCTAGTACAGAATGAGACTTTATGGCAATATACTGTCGTTACTGTAGGACGCTATGGGTTCTATTACGATACAAAATGTCAAATCTAGAGGTGATGGACAACTCAAATACGTGCCACGAATTTTACTACCCCTATTCAAAACATTCAATCAATACTAAAGTCGTTGTTGAAAAAGGAAATGTCAATCCCACTCTACGAAAATATCTAGAAAGATTCGATTTAGTATCATTATTTTCTTTAAAATATCGACTTTAAAAACAGTGATAATAGAACTTTCATTGTATTGATTTTGTGTAGTTCAATGTGTGAAATAATAATCGTGAAGGGTTGGTTGTTAGAACTAAGTTGCTTGGTTGTAGATCATGTGTCATCCCTGAACAATAGGTTAAGATGTTGGGTTAAGCGCCTTGTGGCGATAATTGTGTTTATAGCATGTATGCTGTAAAGAGAAACAATTACCATCGCTTAGGCTTTCGATATTTCACCGCCGTATTGGCAATTATAGTTCCACAAATAGTTCTAGTAATCTTCGAAGGCACTTTGCAACAGTTGCAAGCACTGGAGGTATTCTAACTGCCTTTCATGATAATACCATTTATGTCTTTGGAATTGTTTGACTAACTTGGTTAAATATACTCTTTTTTTTGTTTTTCATTTGGAATCTAAATAATTTTAAATTCAAGCCGATACTCGTTAGATATTTATCGGAATCAGTTCTGTAAGGCCAAGTTAATTTTGTTAAGAATACGGTCGACAATTTGTCTGTTTCGATAGTGCAAGATGTAGGCGACATCTGCCAAACTGATTGAAAACATTTGAGACACAATACAATGAAAAGGAGACATTTTATTGGTTCTGTCCATTCGTATTGTTTTAATATCGTAACAAGACAACTGCCACGAATGGCAACATCAATCTCACAACATAAAATGGGACCATTAGTAGACTACTGGCCCGAATAGCATCCTAAAAATCTCGTCTTCAGATCCACCAATTCCATCTATCTTCTGTTGTTCTGAAATCAAGTAATAATGTTGCCATTTGTACAAAATGACAGTATTGTTGATAATTTTTATTTCTATCGTGTTAATTATAGCAAAATACTATTGTCACGTCGACCATTCTACGATACGAAGGCAGTTTTGTTTGAATGAAGCCATCCGTCCCAATCTAATGGTCTCATCCTGGAATTACACGTTGGGTCGTAGCAATGAATAAAAGGTGCTTAACCTGTACGATGTTCTCGTAGAGGACAATGTTATTGTGAGTGACGAGCGACCGTTGCGTGGACCCAACCAATATCGGAGCTCGACAGTAATAAGAATGGGTGACTAGAGTTGATTCCAAAACGGACAGACACTGGGCTCTGATGGAGTCCGATGAGGAGTTATATGATGGCGATGAAGCCACGTCCGGAATTCAAGGTAGTCGTCTAGAACATGCATGCCATCCAGATAAAGAGGAATCCTTCTTTATAGGTGATTGTTCGAATGAGGGGGAAGAAAACGGAACATTAATCTGCTGAAACAATTTCTATAGATTTCCATTAGACTAACGATTATATATTTTTTAATATTTAAATTTATAGTTAATACACTTTTATGTATTTAGTATATGGAATAAATCGCAAGCGCCTTGTGCTGTTTATTGCAGATGTTTCTCTATTTCAATTACCATTAATGATGTACCTACATATATGTTGCCGAATTTATAGACGGGCCCCATACAATTCGCAAAAATAAAACAATTCGGAAACGTTAATGCGGAAACATATCATGAGCAACAGCCGGTCTACACGATAATCAACGGAACAGAGACAATATTCATATGTGATTTAGGACGAACAGTAATTAGGACCCGCCGTTATCCGCGGCTGCTGCGTCAATATATCTACCGTTGCTGTCTTGCTAACGTTACCCTCGTATATATGTATGTATATATTCAAACACGCACACTATCATAATAATGTTTTGGCAGTGCTTATTTGCAAGTGTTATTCAATTTATCCGGCCACATTCGCGCCCTTTGTTTATTGGTTGACTGTGATTTCTACACGTGTCTAACGCACGTGTGATCACCACTACTACTACTACTACTACTACCACCATGGATATTTTACAGTATTTACATGATACGGTGACGATAAATTTGTCCTTTTAGATATTAGAAAGATGATTTTCAGGGTAAGTTTTCTTTTTTGGAAAATTGTCACTAAATCGTGGTGAACGTGAGATTATCGACGGGCACGAGCCTAATCTGCATGAATTCTTAAACTATAGTTAGAAAATCGGAAAATCCCTTTTCAAACTAGTTCATCGGCATTTAGTAAGGAAACGATAATTTTAATCGTATTCTTGTAGGTAAAATGCTTATAATCAGTCCGGGGGCATTGTTCAATTATAAACTTGTCTAACATTGCGACATTTAGAATAAAATATGGCAGAGATAACTTCAATCAAACGATGGTGTTTCTCCACTACAAAGCCATTATTGTAATCCAGCACCCTAATATGTGTACGCGGGTCTTTGATTTATATATAATATTCGGCAAAGGGCCGCCTCTCAGCCACTTCTCTACAACTACCACCAACACCACCACCACCACCACCACCTCTCTCCGTTATAATACATGTATACTTTACAGCTTAGCAAAGGATAACGGCCATCAATTCAGGGTTGGATATTACTAGGATGCGATGTTCTGTACTGGTACACGCTTACGAATACATTCACGGAAACTGAAGGGTTTTATTATTCTTTATGGCCATCCAGCTAAATTGTTTCAAGCAACACACAACAACCTGAAATATTAATCAGCCTATAAAATAACGTAATCCGACCTCCTGACGCTGAATGAATAAATACTGATATTTACAACGTCCTGCAGGATAGAATTAATCCGCTATGGCCATCTCCAGACATTTATATCATGTTTTTTTTTTTTTTGGAAAACGTTCCTTTGTATTACAAAAACAATCAACAAAATATCTCTACTTTGTTTTGTTTTTTAATAAAATGATTAATCTTTAAATGGGCGGTGGGCGGTGGGCATAGATATGTTGTTTTTATTTCCTTTTTGTACAGATGAATCCACCTTGAGATGTTTCGTATACATATACAACTGGCACGTCTAGACTAGATGAGTTTCACAACATCATGTTTATGTTGTAATTAGAAGTGGTTGTTGGTGTGTTGGCAGCAATGTGTGTTAGGTGATGGGGTTTTGTCCCTTTTGTCGACCAACCACCCTCTCAACAAACGACTTAGTGTGAAATAATTCTGAAAGCAATTCTGGATACGGTAGTAGTGGCCGCGAACGGTGCTACTAGCTAGCCGTTAGACCATTCGTAACAATTTAGACCAGCTGGCACATGATATTACGGGACATCACATATTTATGGGCGAACTGGGTCCGAACGACGCCGCCTCCTTTTCTCTACACACATACATGCATAGAAATATCTCTCTTTCACTTCTATAGAGACACACTATTTTGTCCAGGAAAATAAGTAATTAGTAAATGTTTGCTTTGGAAAATTTCTTTTAATAGTAAATTCTCATGAGATAGACATTTTGAAGGATATACTATGTATGTATAAAGGTGGTATACGCTTGTCGATAATCATTGTATGATCAACCAAGTGTAGGATATTTTGTTGGACGAGTGAATTGGAGTGTAGAAATATACAGGATCAGCACCGTTAGTATAGCCAGCATTCCGCGCCATAAAAGCCATAAACTAATCAAAGTGTATGATGAATCACGCTACATAAATAAAGTAAATGGCGTTTGCAATTGGCGTGAGTTATTATTCCATCTCTCACAGTAACTACATCAAAATGGATAGCTGTTCTGGTACGTCCACATTGTTATAGTTTAACCTCCAAAGTTGAAACCTACCTATACATATAACAATTTTTCGAAAAAATTATCTCAACTGTTAATGCCGCTTTTTCAGTACATTTTCAAATTATTGATATTACCACTAGTATTATCGTTTTTGTTATGTTTTTTTTTTCGAAAAAAATAGACTATCTAACAATTTGACCAAAAATCTAAATAATATGTGTTTATTCGTACTTTTTGTTATTGTTGTTGTTATTATTATTATTGTTATTATTATAAAAAAGTAGCATTGAAAATAACAACGTGGGCAGAACATTAGAGGGACTTTTTCACCTCATACCCTTAACGACGGCTATGGCGATGGTCTCGAGCGTATTTTATTTTTTATTGAAATTGGCTTTTCCGTAGCAGGCGGAACATAACAACGCCGTTTGTCCGTCTCTAATTAAACAATATTGTATTGCGGTGTGGACTGTTAACAAGTAAATATGTTTAATATTCGCATCAAGTTAATCCAGAGAGTAGAGGCAACCAACTTGCTCAATATTGTTACGACCAATAATCTTGCCCATTTATTCTATAAAACATTAACAGATTTAATGATATACGTCCATCCCCTTTGAATAAAAAAAAAAAACAAAACAAAACAAAAAATAATGCCATTACTCCACTTATACTCTCAATCACAATTTCAGATATTTGACAAGATTGTATTTCTCCACTTGACTAGAAATTCTCATTTCTCTTCCTGATCTTTACCATACAACACATTTAAGGATGTATAAGTGGAGGAGAAGGAGATGGTAGAGTGATCGAATTAGTGATGTCACGTGTCGTCAAGTGCCCCATCCGTTTTGACAACGGTTACACGAATCAAATTATCCGTGACTACAAACATGCCAACAGAACCGAGTCAACTCATCCTGATTCTCTCTATCTCTACCGACGACTATTCCTCTTATTTTAGAAACGTAGACACAAAGATGTATTACGATAAGTTGCAATGTTATTTCCGGTTAATTAATTTAAAGATTATTTAAAAAACAAAAAAAAAAACGTAATTGAAACATGTAGTTGTAGATGTAAATTTTTCATTTATGTACGTTGTAATTGTAACGATTTGTTTGAAACAATCTGCTAAACTCCTCTGATGAATGTTGGACTGATCTTGTTGTGATAGAGCTGTGCCTGTCAGCCAATATGTTTATCATTTCAGTTTGTGTGGACATTAACTTGTGGTCTTACAAATGTTGTTGGAATATTGAATAGGACATATGACCATATAACGGCCATGTCAAATTATATGACAGACTTCTGTATGTTTAACAACGACCTAAAACCGCACACACAATCTTGTTATCAATGTTGTCTCAAATAATTAAGAAATGGTCTCCTATTTATTAAAATTAAAGACCGTAAACATTTACAAAATTAAAACACCAAGATATAACTGAATCTGTAATGTAATTAGGAAACCACTGCCCATTAACAGGACAAATATAAAACATAAAAACATAATGTATAATGAAGTTTAAAAGCTTTTCCTATACGAAGGGAAAAACTCGTACATTAATGGTTGCTGAATCTTTTCTAGAAGTATTATACTCAAGGTAAAGACAGAAATATTATACTACATCTATTGTAATCAGGTCGACTTGGCATGTAATCTAATAGAGCCAAGTAGATACAACAAACTAATCATGATAGTGCTACTATAAAGAGACAGGTCGGTGGTACGTTACTGAGGACTTAAAGTCGAGTAGTCCAAATCAAGATGGACCGAGTATAAAGTAGTGGGAACTAACATAAATAGTAATAATTTATTTACAAAGACCTGCACATTCGGAGTCATTTTTCATGCAAAAAATTATTGTGATAATAATAATAATAATAATAATAATGATAATAATAATAAACAGGGATCTATACTATACGGTAACATAAACAGAAATTCAGCCTACATTGTTCCACAATAAATATATAAACAAGGATTTACGATGTAATTTAGTTAGTAACTTGTGCAACAAATTTAAAGGGTATAGTTTGAATAATGGCGACCGTACGTTCATATATGGCATAATTTTATGTCCTGTGGGAAGAGTACATCAAGACGGCCATCGCCAGTTTACTTGTCTCTACATTATAAATACTAACACCCCCCTATTCTCTTTTGTAATATTATTAGCCATAGGGAGTTTAATAGTTAGTTCTGGACCTCACAGGTATCTTGAATTTAAACCACAATAATAATAATAATAATAATAATAATAATTTATATTATAAATATGATTGATGGAATAAAATGGGAATTGGTTTAGACAGTATTTCAGCACTTTATGTCTTTTTGTTTGTATATGTGGTGTGTAAGTGAAAACCAAATGACGGACTGTATAACTGAAATTACAAAGGATTAAGACAGGGGTCTTTGTATGAATTGTCCTGAGGACGAAAGGACGTTAACAACAACGGCTATTGTCGACTGTTGTTTCTAAATTACACAATTAATTAATTATATTAAAGGACAATCACTGACAGTGGCACACATACAGAATGTCACTCAACACTTTTTCGAATCTATTCAACCTATCTTCTCTAATTGTAAGAAAAAAAAATATAGAAGAAGCGCAATCGATTGTATTTTTATAAAAATAACTGTAATAAGCAATAACTCGTCATATAGTGACCAAATAGAAAATAAGACAACGACTTTTCTTTTCGCCCCTTGTTTGTCTGTATGTGTGTATCATGAATGTTTCTTAAGGTATAAGCTTTCGATTTAAGTTTTCAGAGTCCCTGTTGGAAGCCGGGTATGTTGGACTTTTCTGGTATAGGTAGTTCCAAAGGGATCTGTAGATAGCATTGTATATGAGGTCCGTTAGACTGGACATAGTTTAAGCCGTCCCATAAACAAACGGCTATCTGGGCATCAGTCGGGAACAGTTCAACTTCTCCCTCACTTCTCTCTCTCTCTCTCATACACCACATATATACCAACACTAGATCCCTGAGGTAAACATCGTAACTTGTCCCATATCATTTATTGTAGAACAGTATATGACCGCCAAACAATGATATCGCAAAGAAAATTGAACTATATTATATCAAAATAAAATAAAGTATAAAAATGAATTAAATATTGTTCTCTTTCTATAGTGCTTTTTCTTTTGTGTTTTATGCAAGTATAATAAAACTTTTGGTAAAGGTAATCAAGATCTCTAATTCTAGTTTAAATCTTAGTTGAGATTAAATCGTCTAAACTGGGTGACACACTCCAACTACAGCTTAAACCATTGCTTTAATACTCTCTTAACATATACAGAAAGCTGAAAGCAGAGAGAATTAATTGTGTACTGTGTGTTTGTATAGATGTTACGGCTTTTGATGTGGGTGGGTATGGGATGAAAAGCTGGACAGGTGCGGTCACTATTTACCTCCACTTACAAACAGAATTGTTGCAACTCTAACTTAACCAACAGAATACAATACGTAGATATTGTCAAGTTTTATTATAATTAACACTTACTGAATAGTAAATTGCATAACAGAAAGGAGAGAAATGCTTTGATGATATTTAGTCAATTATTCATAGACGTATATGTCGGCCCTCCTCACCCATATCAGGCTTTACTAACCCTTCTACAGAAGGCTATACTGGAAATCCGCATTGTAGAATGCTGAAAAGATATTTCAATTAAACGCCAATTTGCCGAAATTTTACAAAAACAAAAAGCGGCATTGTAAATTTTAAAATCAAGAAACGTGAAAGTGTTGAATACCAACTTCTCATTTCTACTTCTCCTTCTCATGGAATACTTTAACTAATGATTCTGTGAGCAACAATTGAATCCTCTATCATTTGTCAAGAAATGTTGGAACGTTTCAAAAACCATCCAACTAAGAATTAGTTGTCGTGTCATCTGATATTTAATTGTAACATCGTTTGTTTTTTGGTTAAAGAAAAGATCAAAATTATCATTAAGCAGTGTAGTACTACGTTGTAGTCATCAACGACGACACGGCAAAGAATACTTGTCTTATATTTAACCCCTCGTATTTGTGGCATTTGTCATTGTCTTGAATCCCGTTTCTTCCAAAATTGCCGTAATTTCGTAATGATATATGTTTTCCATTACATAAATCTTTATAAGTAATTTATCGGCGGACAGACGGGTATAAGTCTTAACTGGGAGAGCAAAGTATTATTATGCGTATAAATAGTGGAGTTGTCAGGAATAAGTGTTCTGCGGCATCGTCGGCTATAATGAGCCTATTCCGTGACGGGGGCCCGTTTAAGACAGCACACCACTATTGCCATTGGGGAGAAGAGAATATAATAAACCGCGACAACCCTTCTCTCTTTCAATTCAATCTTCAATAATCATTTTTCAGCATCACTTAAATTAAACCAAATTTATAAAATAATTAAAATAAAAAGACCGGAAAAATAATATATTTATATTAAAAGACATTTGGAATTATTATGGTAATAATCGAGAACGTTGTTTAAAATTAAAATGCATCTCATCGGGAATGCGACATTCGAGCGATTTTGCATAGAGACCAAGACTGATCCATATTCCGCGCAATGTTAGATAAGTGTAGTTTATGTTAATGATTATATGCATGCTTTTAAAAGTTAAATTCTATAGTGGTTCTAGCGAAAGAGTTGGCTGTACTGCTAGTAGAAGCGACAAGTAGGGGGTAGCATAGAATTGGATACACCATGTGCAGCAGTAATTATTACCAGTAGCCTCCGGTGGCGCACTTACTACCATCATCTATAGCTCCAGGACATTTCTAGTTAAACCACTATACGTTATTTCTATATCCTTTTATCTCGATATTGTTGTTTCATTTTTCTCATCATTAAAATTTTAAATCAGTTTATTAGAATTGATTATCAATCAGTTTGAGGGATTTTCGGGTGGTATTTGGGTGGCCCCGAAAACTTCCAGAAACGATTCAGTTCCAGTCGACAATAAAACAAATAATGGATTAGAATTAAACACTATGAAGTCTCGAACGAAATTAAGTTTATCCATAAATTTGATTTAACAGTGAAGTGAATAAGTAGAATTCGTCGGTTTTGAACATTGGCTTTAACTATGGCGAGACCATTGATGCAATTAAACATGATTTGTTTGAGGCTCATTTGCAGTGGCCCTGAAACAATTCAAAGCCACCCCTAAAATACCCATTCCACTATAACGATGAAATGACGAATGGTTGCCCATCTACTAAAACAGTGAATAAACGAAGGAAGAACAAAGACGATTTTCCTCTCCTCATTTGAACTGATTGTTAAAACTACACATTCATATGTATGGTGGTAGGTGAGAGAGTGAATGAGGTTGTGAGTGGTAATAGGAATGAATATACCACCATACCACCCATTTGAAAGGTTTTGAGTTATTATTCCAACTTTCCACACCAAATCTATGCATCATTGATTTTTAAGATTATTGTTTTGTGATGAATACCGACGAATACACGAGGGTTTTGTAATTTACTAAAGCTATCATAAATGCCAGTCGAATTGTTACCAAATCGATTAATTGGCCAAGAAGCTCAACTTTACCAATTTCACTACAATAGTAGTTTCAACTAAACAAGCCAAATTAAAGCTATTCGTTTATATTTTTAATAAAATTTTCTTTAGGGTTGAAATAATGGTCCTGTTAACAAAAATTTAATGTATACTTGTTTAAAATTTAACTCAAGAGAAATGTAAATTAGAGAAAAATGCTACATAAATAATCAACACCTTCCTGTTTTCCTTGTATAACGTTGCTGTTATTTATACGTAAGTACCCATCCCCTATACACCGAGATTCATTCTCTTCTAAAAATGTATTAAGCCGAGTTTTATAAGAATGTTCACAAACAATTGGTCCCGTCTACTATTCGGAGGAAATCTTTCTTGAATTTCCCTTGATGTAAATAAAAATTGTCATTTTCTTGTGCGCACAAACTGAAATTATGATTTTTCAGGTTATTTTCTGCTACTTACTCGTGTATCTTTTATTTTTCTTCCGAACAAGCGCTGTTTTATTTCAACAAATCACAATAAACCAACTACCTTCTCATTGTAAACAATTTAAAATTTAAATAAGAAGAATAAGATTTTCCTCCAACAGTCTAGTCTGACTATAAAATTTTCTATCTATACTATAGGTAGGTATGTATGTTTAGGATTGTACGTCTTCTAGGGCTGTCCAATATTGGCAGTTTGGTGGTTCGAAATACGCGTCGATGGTTACCGGTTTGGTAATGTTCGTACACTAGGGGCTAACGGTGACATCTCGATTATTGTGTCCAGTTATGGGAAAGTATGTTACCTGAGGGAGTTTGTTACGATGTCAGTTTTTCGTAGTGGTGGTATTTCTAAGAAATGTTTACATTACAAATATATAAGTTTAGTTAGTTGGACAACAAAAACATGAAATAATGGATGTTGTGGGAATGGTGGTGTACAGATCGAAACATGAACTACAACTTTTATAGAGACTATAAGATTATAGCTTTGAATTACATCAAAAGACCATCATAAGCCTACAGGCATTTGTTTAAAAGGACTTCCATCGTATAATTAATTTATTCTCATCTCTGGCTATGATCCCTTTGTAAAGTGGTGAGTGACAACGGTGCAAGAAACCGACCTTTCTTATAGTAATTAGTCGACAAGCATTCAAACAAAGATAGAGTCATGCAGTATGGCCCCTCAAAAGCTTGTCGTTGAACAACATGACGAACCGACTCTGCCTTACTGCCAGCCGCAACTGATGATCACTCTAATTGTAAGTATAGTCTCGTTTGATTCAATTACGATCGACGACATAAATAAACGTTTTTGTCTAAATATTCCGTTCAACTTTAATAATATTTTTCTTTGTTATAGAATTTATTTTCTTTGATAATAGAAAGTAGAGTTGTTTTGTAGAGATGATGATGCAAATTTCTGATGATACCCATAGGGTTTGGGGAAGAACTCGACGTCGTTACGTTAATTTCTACAGTTTTTAGTATATGCATCCTTGTAGCCTTATCTATTTAATTCAACTGTTATTATAATTGTTATGTTAGCATTGTGATCAACATAAAGTTCATGAATTATTATTGCAATAGTTGGCTGAAATTCTAATTGAAATTTCATTGAAAAAAGAATAACAACTTGTAAGTATGGTGGATGCGCCGCGCCGCGCCAGTAGTTTACAATAATTCAAATTAATTTTTCTGATAGATTGATTTCAATTTTATAGTAGTGGTTTGGAATTGTAATAGAAGAGTATCTTTTGTATGAGTCGCATAAATCAACTGTAATCGGTACAAATGCAGTCACACCGACCTGCAATAAATTATATTTGTTCTTCAAAATGGGAATTCGCGTTCATTTTCACAAAATTATCGTAAATCAAAAACGACATTGAGCTTCAAAATGGTCGCTCATTGAAGCTTGGCTGGCACATATACATCCATAAAAAACAAACTTTCACTATAATTTATTACTGTTTGCATAGCTATTTATTCCAATTTTAGGGCGGACGAATGAAGTGGAACAATCTAATACTGATTTCATTTCAAATTGTTGTTTAATAGATATTTTATTAGATGTCTCAACTGAGGAAACAACCCAAAAAAAAACAAACAACAACAAATGTTTGATATATTTTTACAAAAACATAACAATAATTCAACAACATCATTTGCATTTTTTATTTGGATCTGTGCACGATTTAATGCCCTGCCTCCAAAGACATAATTTCTGGTGGTTTACGATTGTGAGCCTAAACGAGAAACAATACATGAATCACTTAGAAGGCACTTGTATTCGCGAGCTTACGGCACTCTCTGGCGTAATAGATGAGTACTTTCAGGATTAAAGCACAACATATTGAAATATTTTTATTTCTCTTGGACTTTAGGATACAGCACATAAAATTCTCTGCTACTGGATGAATATTATCCAGAACCTCATAATTTTACAACAATTTATGTAGATTTCAACAATAAAAAGGACTGACTTGTTCAAGTATACAGTAAGGGTAGTGAAAAGGAAAAAAAAGTTGATTGGAATAATGTCGGTTGTTTTCCAATTGAATTAATGACGGAAAGGACATGGAATTAATTCAACAATTAGCAAACAAAAACGACGTCTGCACATCTCTGTGTAACGTTTTACCAATGTTCATTCTGGCAGTTATTGCCTTTAATTTGCAAGTAACGCCTTGAGAGAGAGGAGGTGAGGTGAGGAATGTTAATTAAAAGCGTTGAGACTGATCCGGTGTAGATGGGTAGAGGATACCGACAGTTGATGTTTCCTCTCGATCTCTCCGATCAACTAATTAGCTTACTAGGAAATGGTGTCGTTCATCTTTTGCTGATCAACACTCTCGTCATTCGGTAATCTAATGAAATTTACTCACAATTTAGAAAAACAGATGGAAAATAACGACACGTAAATAGTAGGTATAGCTTCTTTCATTGGCTCTTATTTATAGTTGTGTTGGGTTTATGAATGCTTCAGGTCGATGTATAAAATCCCACTTCATATCAACAGGCCAGGGCTAACTTATTACTTCCAAAACGCATAATAGTTGCGTGATTCAACTCTTTATGGCGCTTATTTTGAACAAAATCTGATTTGATCCATATCGACGTAGATAATGTGAGTATAAAGTTTTCCAAGGGAGATTTATGTAAATTTGCAAACATTAAATAAACAATAAAATTTTACAGTTTGTTATAAATCATAACAATTACACATAGTCAAGTTCCTATTACATAAAGTATCTGGCAATTTATACTCTAACACAGTATAATTTTTATCCATCCAATTACCTTTTCTGTTCTATTCAGCAATTCTCGAATAATATTTCAAGGGATTGAAGAGAACATAAATGGGTGGGAGTCACCTCGAGCGCATTTCAGTCCAAAAGCTAAAGCGGTTTGATTTGTTGGTGCCGTTAATTGAAATCCAGGGGCAATTACATAGTCTACTATGATGCCGACGTTACTCTACTATACTCTCTCTTCCTCCTGATGGTGGTAGTGTTTTCTGGTATCAACTCAAGTTTCCACTTTCTCGACATTCTATTTTGTCTGTCCCCCTTTTCTGTCCAAGAGTAATACGCGACATCGACAGCAGGAAACGTGTTGTCATCACTGAACTTTCACACTTTACACTTGACAATCAACATTGACAAGTGGAAAATTAATAAAGTTTCGTTGATTAAGCTAAAGTTAATGGAACAATTTCTGATGATGATACTGTTAAATAATAGATAACTTTTTATTTTATCTAATAATGATACGATGTCCTTTGAATATAACGAATTTGATAGATTGATGATTGTTTTTTGTTCAGCCTATACCACCATAAAGTTTGTAATTATTTGATAAGCAACACTAGAACTACATATATTGCCATATCTAAAACATTGAAGTATCATCTAATTATTGAATTATCATCAATAATGTTGTTGAATGTGAGAGACTATTCTATGAGAATTGAGTTGTGTTATCTAAACCCGCATACAAAACATAACAACATGATTCATTTCAGAAATTATTACAAATGGATTGGAAAAGTGTCGTGTCATGGAAATTAATTACAAACTATAAAAATTTTACCAATAAATGTTCAATGTAACTTTACAAATTAAAAAATATTTAGAGACCAACTGGAAAATGATTGTGTATAAAAATACATTCTCTAAAATGTGGTAAACGATAAAACTTTATGTATATTGCATGTAGTCGGACGTAACGATGCAATGTGACGGTCTAACCATTTCCACATATTTATGTCGTATTAAAATAGCACACCTACTGGTGCATAATAAACTATACCAACCCTTAATTAACCTATTCTAATATTTTCAAAATCTCATTATAATTTTAATCGAAATT